>JAODUH010078097.1:0-15634 GCA_027564835.1 Typhlichthys subterraneus
CGAAATTAATATCGATATTGCAATTTTCATGATCAATATCGCAATATCACATTTGATCAATATCGTGCACCCCTAATCTGGGTGTGTTACGGTGGTCCATTACTGGAGATATACAAGAAATATCTCTGTTGTGTGTGTGTGTGTGTGTGTGTGTGTGTGTGTGTGCGCGCCATTAGCTAGAGTTTGGAGTGGTCTACAGCTGTCTGGAGGACAAGATGTACACAGCCCGGAGAGGGGGCGGAGCGTTCTGTAACGACTGCCCACTGCATGTCTCTCAGCAGAGAGGTATGCTGTGGACCAATCAGATGGCTCTGATCGTTATTATTAAGTGACCTGGGACGTAAACTATTGCGCAGATTGCATACAAAAAGATGTGCGTATGTACAGAAATGTCCAGATGTATGAAACCATGCATGTGCCAGGTCTTGCGCATATTCCCTTCATACATCCCAACGAACGTGAAATTAAGCGTACGTGCACGAGCCACTGACCCCGCCTTACCTCCTCCCATAAATGACTATGCACATGATAATAAATGTACCCATCCGTTGTCCAAATCGCAATGGCTTATCCTGCTGCAAAAAATGAAAAATCACAGACTGAGGCAAGCATAATTTTATATTTGTCCTCTAGTATCAGCACTTAAAAAGCGGGTTCCGAGAACTGCACCACATCAGAAAGTATAAACAAGTAGTCGGATATCAAAGTCGATAAAGAGAAGTGACGGCACATTGAAAGTGTGGCAGCTACAAGCTCACAAGAAGAAAGGGTGGCTGCAATCATAGAAAGACACTTTCTCTGTCAATACTATGAAAGAGATATGTGTAGAAATAGTGATATTGTAGGATAGTTAACATTCGTGATGAATTAGAAGTAATTAAAAAGTATATGCCGGTGCATGGATCCGTGCGTATGGCCTCAGTACGTCATGGATTCTTACAGAGACCATCGCCGTTTTCCACGGCTATCTTGTTGCACAGCGAGTAAGATAAAAATATGGGAAATGAGCTGTATAATGTATAACAATATGGTGATATATACAGAGGGTGACTATATGTAACGGTGGCCAGCCGGTAATGCTGTGCTGTACCCTACTGTTAAGTTACGTAAACCTCGCTCTGACAGCTCAAGAACGCCGCTCTAGTGAGAGATGCTAGAAATCCCTTAGGCTCCTTGCTAAGGCGATCGCTCTATAAGGGTACTGTCACGCGTGTGAAATTGACAGCTGCCAATATGCGTCTTCCGTTCACTTCCATTCTGTGCGAGCGAAGGGACGAATAAAACTCTTGCTTCCTGTTGCGAAGCAAAATCGCATCTCCACTTCGTGTAGAGTTCAACACATCTAAACTTTGACTGCTAATTTGTAGCCTCAACCAACAGCAAGGACGCGTGTGTGGCTGACCCCACAGGGATGCAATTGGGTGTCATTTTATTAGCGAGGCAGGGTTGAATGGGGAGACTGTAGTTATCGCGGTGTCTAACAATAGACATACGTCTAATCAGCCGGTTTTGTACAGTGTTGCTAATGATGACTACAAACTGCCCATACACATTTTACTGTGGCAAAACAACACCTGCTCTTGTAAACACCACTGATGTTTATGTGTCCAACAAGCATTCATACCAACTACAAAACCAAGAAACAGAGTTCCATGTGTCACAGCCTGCACTGCCCACATTCCGCACAGCCATTATTTCACACCAGAAGGCGGTGGTCCATTGCCTGACCTGTTTTTCATTCATGCATGTCTGACGGTACCTTTAAACTGGGGAGCGGGTTCACGTCACATATATTTATTTAAAGTAGATTTTTCATTAATTTGACAGTGCTTAACAGACATTATTATGTAGCTTACAAAATGAACAGTTGATAGCATTAAACATTTGGGTTTTAGCTTTTCTGATGTTAAACATTAACCTCATACTGTATATGCTACATGATCTAACTTATATTGTAGTCATCTGATATGTTGTTTAGTTGACACCGCCATGTTGCCTTATGATAGTATTAGTAACTGAAGGGGACACACATTTGGTGAGGTTTGGTACTTTTCAGTTTGATATCGTCACTTTTATTTTGATACATCACACTGCGTGAAAACCAGCACAAGCAACCTTTTTGTGCGTACACAAAGTTGATACATGAGGCACCTGGTGCCATGGTTGTGTTAAATGACCTCTTAATAACAACATGTTTGTGTAACGGTTGTCGGCTGGTTAGCACAGGGCAGTTACACCTCACTCTGAGCACACTGCATGGGTTTTAGCGTACCTTGTAGAGAGTCCGCTCTACATGGGACCTCAGTTACACGGGACCTCAGTTACATTTGATATAACTTAGTCGAGTATGATGGGATGCCGTCTAAGCTTTGCGGTTTACTGGGGATTTCTGTTTCACTAGATATTAACCAGTCCATGGTTGCTACGGAGTTTGGCTCCGACAGAGATCCTGAGGTGGTGGAGAAGATTTTCATCAGCATGAAGAATATACTCAGTCTACCTGTTCATGGGTAATAATAGTACTACTGTATTCAGTCTACCTGTTCGTGGGTAATAATACTACTACTGTATTCAGCCTACCTGTTCGTGGGTAATAATAGTACTACTGTATTCAGCCTACCTGTTCGTGGGTAATAAAAGTACTACTGTATTCTGTACGTGTGTGTGTGTGTGTGTGTGTGTAGACTACGTGGAGCAGGAACAGCTGCCACCAACATGTGTCTCGTAGCGGCAGGATGCGTTGAAGTTTATTACGAGATCGGAGTTCACGTCTGGGACGTTGCTGCCGCGGCTGTCATCGTGTCTGAGGCGGGGGGGGTCCTGATGGATGTGGGAGGTAAAAGAACAAACTCTGACATCCCTCCTGCACAGAAGCCTGGGGACAGAGCCCAATAATGATATGCAATGTCAACTGTGAATGCTGTGTGTGTGCGCGTGTGTGTGTGTGTGTTTAGGAGGCCCATTTGACATGATGTCAAGGCGAGTCGTAGCAGCAAACTGTTCCAGCATTGCTGAAAGGATCGTTAAAGAGATTGCTGTCTTTACACCTCAAAGAGATGACATTTGACCTTTCTGCTTGTTTTAGTTCAGTGTTGTTTATGTTTTGTAAAGTTTGTTACTTGGTATACTGTATGCAACATACAGTGACAGATGCTGAGAAAACATGTCACTGGTTATTAACCCGTTAAAGGTGGTCAGTGATTGTAAGCTAATACACTTTTTGTCAAATTAACTGATTATCTACTCATTGTCTGTTAGCTGCCCGTTCTTTGTGCACACAGTGAATTGTAATTGTGTTTGGTTTGCTTACAATCGCTGACTTCACCTTTTAAGATTCTGAAGGAAATCAGGTTTTAAAGCTATTGTGCTTAAGATGTATCGTTTTGTGATTCGAGTCAGGTATATAGCGTAAGCGTACACAAGCATAATATACCTTAACCAAATTAGTGTTTTGTCTCCAATCACAACCAAATCTTAAACACTTGAAATACCATTTGTACTTGCAATTTTTTTTAATATATATATATATATAAATTATATAAAATTTAGTCTAATTTATTTAATGCTGAAAATACTATTAAAATAATATAACATTTGGTGTTTCTCCAAACTTCCTTTCCCCTCTGTAATTAAAGATTTTCAGGTCAACATTTAATGCATGTTGTGATTTTATTGAACTCCAATCCAACAAATAAAAGCACCACTCACAAAAAAATATATAAATTATGAAAAGACTTGCATACAGATGAATCATGGTTTTTAACAGTTTTTACATAACTCTAGTAAACATCAAACAACAAATGTTCACAATATTCAATTGTATATAAAGTGTTAAAAGCGTAGATCTAACCAATCACCATTGCAAGGAAATGTCACCATTACATGTTAAACTGTAACAGTAGTAATAAAATAACAGTACAGGATCATTATCAAACTGTATACTTCATATGTTTACTGTGGAAGTAATGCTCTGCTACCACAACTGTTCAGTGTTGTAGTCAGCTAGTATTAGTACTAAACTCCTACTGGTACCTCTGTATCTTCTAAACAGCCAATCAGAGCTGGTCTCTGGTGGATTTTCTTGAGTAAAACAAATAAATTGTTTTATTTAAAAACAGGCTACTGGCAAATTAGGATATAACTGCTGACATGATAAAAGAAAATGGATAAACAGGATTGCTAACAGCAGTTATCCATAGTTAAGTATATGCATGTTTACACCAGCCTCTTTGTCAGTATACTGTAGTTAGTTACACACTAATAAATGTGTTATTGTAGTCAAAAACTAATATATATATATATGAGCTGGTCTCTGGTGGATTTTCAATATATACACACACACATACAGTATATGCACATATATATGCATACACACACATATATATATACATACACACACATACATATATATATACACACATATATATATATATACACACATATATATATATATACACACACACACACACATATATATATACACACATACATATATATATATACACACACACATATATATAGATATACACACACACATATATATATACATATACACACACACACATATATATACACACACATATATATATATACACACACACACATATATATATACATACACATATATATATATATATATATATATATATTAAACATCACACTTTTGCGCTACATGGTGAAAGTCAATGTATTACTGCTCTGTCACCAGCAGAGGGAGCAGTTGCGGCTGCGGGGGTTTCAGAGCAGACCCATTACTCCTCTTCAGAGGCAGGGAGTGGAACAATGCCTGAAGAGAAGATGCATATTTTAGATCATATTCACAATAACCTGACACACTAGATGGTTTCATACACACAACCATCGTCCATATAACAATTTCTATTGAATAAGAGCAGCTATATTAAAAAAATAAGTTGCCGATGAATGGATGAACCATGTACTGTATATCACCGGCTAAGAGTGAGAATATACGCTGTCATGAGGCCTACTGACCAGGCGGAGTCGCTGTGCATAGACTTGTTCTGCTTCCTGGGGTTTCCTGGAGGGGACGGCAACATGCCAGCGCTGCAGCTCAGCCAAGATCTCTGGCGTGTTGAAAAGGACTGCTGGGTCAGCCTGGCTCCTCTGGACCATATCCACAAGAAACTCCTTATAGTGGGACCTGCCAGAGGGATAGCGCTCATTACTATTCTGCCAACATCTGCTAATATCTACATAAGAATACATGTACTGTACGTCTGTCTGATATTGGTCGACTGAGGTAATATATGAATACTAACTGGTCATGTACTGGGACTTAAATGGTAAATATACTGTATATATTTATATTTGGGTAATGGAACCAGAATACTATCACCTGATACATCATACTCATACGTCCATTGCCCTTTACCAAAGGTCTTAATAATGTCTGCCTTTACTTGTGGCCGTGTAGCGGTACAGTAGTGTACATACAGGCAGTATCCTCTGTGTCCCGGTACAACAGGCTGACCACACGGCTGCTCCTCATCGCTGGGCTCCTTCAGCTCCAGAACAGAACAGACCCCTTCAACAGAACCAGGGTCATCGTGAATACACCTCCTGACATGATTAAAACAAATCTATAGCCATTTCTCATATGTTCAATGTATTACAAGTCTATTTTATGCCATACTAAATACCATTGTGGTGTTTTGAGCCTCGTAAACAAACAGCCTGTTATTAAGTTCCGTCTCATATTAAATCTCATAACTAAAACAAATTAACGTGTCAAGATGTACCCTCATCTTCACAGTCATACCTGCGTAAGTGTCAGTACAGCTGCTATAGGCTGGACCCACCCATGTAAGTGGTACTCTGTAATACTGGAAGAAAGAAACAAGACTCGTTGTCATGGAAATGATAAACTATGCAGAGATGCAGCCTAAATCTTATATAGTAGGATAGGTTATTATGCAAGAACAGGTGCCGCCTAACGCTGTCAGCATTATTTATGAATGAAAACGGCTTGGAACAAATATAGGTCTAAACATAGGCGTATTCACCTCATCAGCAGCATCCAGCACTTTCGTGATCTCTCTAAATAATAACATATCTGAGGGGGAAATGTACGGCTGCAACTGGCAACAGATCTGAATGAGATACGACTCAAGTTGCTTAAACACGCTGCAAATTATTTGTATTAATTAGTAAATTCATGCCGAACCCGGCCCAAACCCGACGTGCCTGGTGAAATATGTGAGAAATAAAGACAGACCCGACTCAAACGTTCGGGCTGATATCTCAAGCTTTATTGTCATTGTGTTTTGACAGCTTCCCCTATAGGCCAGGCCTACCTGCAGCAGTTGGTGTAGGCGGGTGGTGCTCCAGTCTCTCAGGTGGTACAAACAATCTCTGGGATGGTGAGCATGAAGACCCTTTAACTGGCAGTCTACAGAGAAACCACAGGCCTGTAAAACAGGTCAAGCAATATTGTATAATGGATATGCAGTAATGAAACCTCTGTACAGCATTAATGGTTAATACACTTGTTCTACAAGGGTTCTGTTTTGTACACGTGCATCATTTAATCCTGACCTGACATGACAGCAACACTACTTTAATTACTGCAAAAACTATATCTAACTTAGTGTGATAATCTTTTAGATTTAAAATATAATTGGACTTGTTTCCAATATAAATGGCTTATCTAGTGACTTAATTTAAGGAAATGTGCACTTAATTTAGCAGTAAACAGACAGTAACATTAAATAAAAAAACAAAACTTTTAACTTTCTTTTACATTCAAACATGGCCTGGGCTATTTCACCCACAGTCTGCTCAAGCACTACATATTCACGACCGCACCCACCCCCGATACTGTTAATATTTTCATCCGTTGAGCAGTTTATCTGAGGGTACCTGACCCGGTACGGGGCCGTGTACAGTAACGTACTGTTCAGAACACCACCATGCCCAATATGAGCCGTGCGTATGCCCTGTGTGACTCACAGCTCCTAGGCTGAAGGGCTGCAGACAGTTCCCACAGAACTGGTGTCGACACTGGAGACAGGTGATATGCAGACATCCTCCTCTAGATAGGTAAAAGACACAGCGGCACTCTGGGCACACTGCAAGACATAGAGAGACTGGTATAAGACATGCAGGCCCCAGCACTGTCAGACACACACACAAACACACAGACAGACAGCTGTGTTGCCAGGTAACAGGCGGTCCCCTACCCAGTTTGTTATGATCCAGAAGGTTCTCGAGACGTTTAGAAAGGCTCTGCATCTCTCTGAACTGCTGACAGGATTGGCCTTCATGTTGAGGGTCCCACTGCGCACCCATACACACACACACAGTTAAGCATACAAGCCAAAATTATGTGTTCACGTCCTGCCTGTGAGGAGTGCTGTGTTGCTATTGGTCAATTGACCACTAAATGCAAATGATAATGCAAAATGACACACGTGTGTGTGTATATATGGAGGCTTACCGCTGCCCTACATTGAGAGCAGGTGCTCTTCTTACAACTGGGACAGTCCATCCTCAACCTCTGTGACTCATGGAGCACTCCAAAGCTGCACTACAGACACGCACACACACACACATTAATCACAAGAATCAGAATAATGTAATATGAACTAGGTTGATGAAATGTTCAACGGGTGTATGAAGCATTAAAGAATTGCTCCTTACATGCGAGCACCAGCAGAACAGTGGCATCTCCTGCAGGGTTCTGTCTCGGAGCTTCTGCTGGAACATCTCGTGGCTCTGAGGGTCCAGGTAGTGTCGGATCTGTCAGAGCACAACCAGAAGTCAGGCCGGGTCAGACCAGTGGACAACATCCACCTGGTCCTGGAGGGCCGCTGCCCTGCATGTTGTAGTTCTGTTTGTCTCCCTGCTCCAACACGCCTGATAACGAGCTATTCATATGTATCAGGTGTGTTGGAGCAGGGAGACGTCTACATTATGCAGGACCCTGCTACAGGCTAACCTGCGTGTCCAGCAGGTTGAAGTAGTCCATGCTGTGCTCCGGGCCTTGGCTGAGGTCGGGCTGCTTGCAGAGAGGACACACCAGCTGGTCCACGCTCTTTTCTCGGATGGCGGTCCACAGGAAGGTCCTGAAGCAGCCCTCGCACAGAGAGCAGCTGCACTGCGTCATGGTGACCATCTGAGGCCGAGGAGACAGGAGGGAAGGAAGGCCCGTCAACACCTCCCTGGCGTTGAGGAGGACAAGGCGTGGTGCTAGTGGGCCACTCACCCTGCTGAAGGACACCAGCTCCTGGCAGATGGGGCAGGTGTGGGACAGGTAGCGCAAGGCAGAGGCCAGGTCTCTGGTCTGCTGGACCGCCTCCATGATGTCACACAGCTCGAAGCTCCGCCCCTCCGCCGCCGACAGGCTGAGGAAGGTGGCCGCCTTGTCTGGAGGGAGGCAGGCGGGGACCTGAGTACGGGGGGGAGACGGCGTTACCGCGGTGATCACCGAGCCCTGCCGCTCGGGTCCACATTGAGTGTCGTCTGCCTGCGTTCCAGATGTTTCCTCACCTGCCTCTGCTCCGGTCTTCTCTGGCTGTTGCACAACCTCTCTGAAGGTTGGAGGCCTGCGTCTGATTGTGTCGCTGGTTCTGCTTCTAGTCCTGCAATCAGCTCCAGGTCAGCTCAGTTATCTGAACTCTGACAGCCCTCACGCCAGGTGTTAGCTTAGCCTCGGTGTTGCACATTGAATTGTTAAGTGTAAAGTTTTATCAACACATTTTTTATATTGAACGGGACAGTTGAGGGGAAACAAGTGGGAAAGGACTGGGAAATTACCGCTGGGCGGGTTCAAACCCCGCTCTCCCAAGGCACTAAGGCCCATACGGGCAGGGCGTTATCGCATGTGCCACAGCTCCACGCAGATATTGGGTGAATTTGATAAAAAGTGTATTAGCTTACAATAATTTACTATACCTTTCAAGAACGGTTTTCTTAGCATTGCTAATAAGTGTTGCTGCCCCTTAAATGTAAAGTCAGCTATTGCAAGCTAATTGTAAGCTAATACACTTTGTCAAATTCAACAAATATTTCCTCGCATTTTGCTCTCTTACCATTCTCTGTGCGTGTTGAAAAAATAATCTGATACTTCTAAGAAACATAAACAAAGTGGGGAACAAAGCTCACATCAACAAAGCCGTAGCACTATGCTTTTCTTCACAATGCGTTCGATGTGTGGAGGGATATTGTTTTGATTTAAGATCAAAGTTAGCAAGTGTTCTCGAGAATGAACGCTGCCTTTTACGTGTTTGTGTGTGCCACCTGATTGTGTACAACTCTTGAGTGTGTAGATCAGAGGACAGCAGAAGCAATTGTCTAGTGTCTATACTACTGACTGACATCTTACCGGAGGAGAGAGGAGAGAGGAAGGGGTTCGAGGAGGAGGTGCTGAAATCAATCCCTAGCAGCTCCTCGGTGTATGACCGCCTCCCTCCGTGTTGCCTGTCCTCCTTTTGGCTGGCTGCACATTGATAGGACAGGTCAGGGGTCGCCACGGTAACACGACTGTTCTTCTAGCGCATTGCTGCTCTACTGCTAAATCATGGCTTGTCAGCTTTAAAGGCCCGGGTAAAGATGTAGGATCTACTGGGTTACCTGGACCTCCACATGGGTGAGATGGTGATCGCCAGGTGGTCTGATCGATGGAGGCACTGAGGATATGTCAGAAAAAACACACATCACACATTTGATGGAGTTATATTCAAATTCAGATAACGTTTTATTCTGGTTAATAGCGGAATATGTGCGTGTATGAATTCAAATGTAAAGTACCTATCCTGCACAGGCTGTACTGGTTGGTTAAGACCAGGGGATGTAGCGTAAAGTGGCGTGTCCTTCTGGAAGGCCTGCCTCATTGCCATAATGAGATTAGGCAGATTGGACACACCCTACCGGAAGTGAAACAGCTGTTATCTATGCCTTAATGCTATTAAGATGTTTCTACCAATAGCTGGGCTTGGCAGACCATAAACTATTTATTATATATATATAACAACACTATATATTATATATTTATAATGTATAAAATGTACTACTACTAACAATTATGGATAAACTATGCTATTTTCATCATTTAAAAATGTTATTTCTTCTTATGACCCTATCTTGTGACCCCCTCCTCTGTGTCTCGCGACCCCGTTTGAGAACCACTGCCATAGGGTGCTGCCTCTGAAGCTCCGCTCACACGTGGACACACGTTGCTAGGATATTGTGTGTGTGCCTATCTACAGAGTCAGCGCTGTGTAGAAACACAAGATTATTTTTTCAGCACACACAGACGGCTGGCAGAATGTGTGTAGATTCGCTGACTCTACCTTTAACCAAATGCTGTGTGTGTACTAAACACAACCAAAGTAAGCTGCTTCACAAAATGTTTTTTTCAAATTGCATAATGACACGAGATGTACACGTTTTATAGAACAATTAATAACTATCAGTAGGTTGACCTACGCTGGTCCAGTCACGGAGGTAGTCCAGACTAACATGGCCGTCGGCCTCCACCCAGGGACAGGCGGGGTTGATCACCATAGAAACAGAAGGGCAGACGTAACACCTGGGGCGGATAGTGGGATGGGACTGATGCAGCCACAAGCACACTGGGATGTTGTAGTTTGTACCTGGTAGGTATGATCATAAATGTTAACATACAGATATGTATTGAATATAATATATGATAAATAATAATATATTATTTACATTATTATTACCGTCAAAGTTAACAGGAATAGTTCCCGCCAGATAAACAAGCTTCCGCTTCTCCTTGGTAGGAAAACCTTATGAAAACATTAACAATCACATTTGTCCAATTTGTCTAAAAACAAACTACAAATTGTAAAGTTAATAGATTCATTCATTTAAATATGTTTATTTTAATCTACCTAAATGGTCCCAAATTTCTAATGTCAATATTTGTGTAGAGTTAATGTACAATTTGAATTTGACCATTAAACTAAACACAATTTTAGTTGTTTTTGCTGCTGTTATTACAGTCATGAGACATGATGACAATGAGACTGACACTGCATTAGTTACACACCAATACTGTATCGTCGTAACCACAAGAATTACATTCATTATACGAACAAGCCTGGTCCATATTATATGAGGTAAAATCTAATTTTACATATTTTCCAAGTTGTAGGCTACATTTAAACTTACAGTAGAAGTCAACATACACGCGCAGGTCAGAACAGACTGATCTCACACTGCAGATATCATTCAATGTTTCATCTGGGAAACTATATTTACACTGAGGAGGGAAGATGAAAGGATGAGTGTTTTTGATGACATGTGATATAGCTAACATGTTCTAGTTATTAGTTAGTCAAAACAAACGTTCTAGTTAAGAAGTCCTAGTTAACAAGTACTGAAAACTGGTTTTATTCGATTGATTTGAAGCAAGCTAGCCAATAGACTCTATTGGCTAGCTTGCTTCAAATCAAGCTCTATTGAATAGAGCTAACCGACTGAAGTGTTTTCTCACCTCAGTCAGTGTTGCTGGTTCATGTTTGGCAGGAACTTTTGACATTTCTTAGACTTATATAATATGACATGACAATTCTAACCGTCTTTTCCCGAAAGGGTCTAAACTTTAACGTTAATTTAATAAACTATAACTAAGTAGTCGTTATGGTGAGACGCAAGGCGTGCCTAAATTCCAGCAACTTTTCCCACTCTTATACAGGGGTGACTTCCGCTTCACTGCTTTCAAAATAAAAGTATTTTGACTGGACACTGGTTTGATCAGTGATATTAGGCTAATTTATGTCTATGATATATGAAGTCAAGTGTTGTAGTCCCAAACTGAAGCTTGCCATACACCTTAACTCTTCAGATAGGCCTATACACCATAGAGTCACTGCTACTGTTTGCAGACTGGGCATTAGACATGTTTATACAAGTACAGGTTCATGCAGTTTCAATGAGAAGGCAGTTGTCATTTAACTATTGCCCCTTCCTACATTCCCTCTCCCCTCAGTGCCAGATTGGGCATGTGCCCTTTATTGGCCCATGAAAGGCCTTTATTGGCCCATGAAAGGCCTTTGTACAGCAGACTATTGAGCACAGCCTAATTAATACAGGTTAATCTGTCAGGAAAGGTATGACATTAGCTTTTACATGAAACATTCTGCCCAAATGTCAGTTCACTTAGACGGGCCCCATGTTCAGATATGTTTCATTTGACGGCAAATGTATTCAATATCTCACTGTTTGCAGCTGTCCTCCAAATAAGGCATTTTGTTGTCACAAGCAAACTCAGGGATGATTAGAATCAGTTTTTGTAATACAAGACACCCCTGCACTGCATTCAAGTCTTGTTACAATTTTGTATTCAGACTACTTGTCTCCCAGAGAAGAGACTTTTAAGTATTAGTGTCAAGCAACAAATGATAAATCTGAAGTAATAAACCAATAAATTACAAAACAGTAAAAATGTATTTTCAAAGATAGATGGCATGATTAACAGCACATCTTTACTCACATTAATGACTAGCGGAATTTTGTATTCACCTGTACAATTGGAGATTTGGCCACTTCTTCACCTGGTCACCC
Source organism: Typhlichthys subterraneus (assembly GCA_027564835.1). NCBI lineage: Eukaryota > Metazoa > Chordata > Actinopteri > Percopsiformes > Amblyopsidae > Typhlichthys > Typhlichthys subterraneus. The sequence continues at coordinate 12,550 of JAODUH010078097.1, forward strand.
ATATGTGGAGACAGCAGCTGGGTTCTAGGCTTTGGGAGAGGCTGCTGTGATTGTGCCATCTTCAGACTGCTATATTGATATTGTGGGGCAACCACTTGTTTGTAGCTAGACTAATATTGGGGCATCCGTGTCTTCTGTTTGGAAAGGTAGCCAGGCTGCATTTGTGGTGAAGGCTCTAGCTCACAGCTAGGCTTCTGCTGGGGTGGGTAGCCAGGCTGCGGGGGCCACACCTTGGAGGGGTGGCTAGGCTGCTTGGGTGGGTAGCTAGGCTTCTGAGGCACCTGAGGGACTTGTTTTGGTGGGTAGCCAGGATGTGGGGGCCATACCTTGGGTGGGTAGCCAGGAACCTGGGGAACTTGAGGTTGCGCTGATGGGTAGCCAGGCTGCTGGGGCTCTTGCTTGGGTGGGTAGCTAGGATCCTGGGGCACCTGAGGTTGCGTTTGCCACACCTTGGGTGGGTGCTAGGCTGATGGGGCTTTTGGGGTTTTAGTTTTGGTTGCTGGGCCTACTGTAGTTGAGGTGATTCCATTTTTGTTTAGTGTGGTTTTGTTTTTACTCTAAAGATTGATCAGTTTTGTATTTTTGTTATTGGTTTCCTGAGTTGTGGCCTACTATCCCCTGAGCTAACTGTCCTGATCTTTTATTTCCCAAGCCTTATTTTTCATGACAGCCGAAGGAGCTGAAGTATTGTATGTTTTAACCTATTTAACTTCTTTGGGGAATTACCTTCTGTTGCCCTTTAAAAAAATATTAATACTACATCTACCTTTTGCCATTTTGGCACAGTTGGTTCTAAGGTTTATTTATTTTTAACTCATTGTATTATATTGTAACCATAACTATTGAATAGCTGACCAACATTAAACATTAAAACATTAAACATTAGTTAATTGTGTTTATTGAAACTGACTCGTTAGTTAGAATTTCAAACATTTCTCTATCTGGAAATAAAACATTTTACTGGCACAGTAGGCTATCCAATTAGGTGTAGGATAGATTAGTCAGTGCCAGATAACTGATGGGGCATACCACATTGGGCAAGTGCCCCTGTGCCCTTTTATTTGGGAGGTGGGGGGTTTGGTTTTTACATTTTTTTATTCTCAGGTTCCCAAGGTAGGTTCTCAAACCATTGGCACATTGTATAACTCTATTTCATTGTATATACAGGTACCTTTTCTAATATTTGTCACTGATCGAGGTAATGGTAATAGAAAATAATAATAGTAATAATTTCCAATTCAGTTTATCTGGTAGCCTATGTGTGACATTTGTGTTGCGCCCCATTCAAGTGTAAGATTCCTACTGATCATCTGGTTTTGATTTGTTGCCCTGCATGCCTGCAGTAACATACAAGAACAATGTTGATTGGAAAATAACACACTTGAGCTGAGCTGAAGACCACTTGATTGAGGCATACAGTAAGGTTTCTTGCATATCAAAAGGTATTAAATATTATTCAAGATAGAGGCATGCAGTTTACCACATTTTTCCATCTACCTGTGCTAAATACATCCTTAGTGATTAATTACCTTAATTCATCTTTCTTACCCCTATAGGTAACGTGTCCATGACAACTACATAACTCAATGACAAAGTCATATGTTAAACGTTTAGAGGAAGTTGTTCAGAAACTTACCAACACAGGTCTGGCTGTTTTGTTAGATTTAAAGGCTACTTTTTATAGGCCTATTTGAATTCCCAATGTAAATATTCAAAGGTTCTCAATGTTAAAATACACAATTTTCATCATCAGAAATAATTGTGTGGAAATTACTATATAAATGTACATTTAAAGTTAGGCTACATAGCTATTAGTACCATTAAAAGGTGGCGAAATAGGAAAAATGCATGGGTTAAGGCAGATGGTAGCCTAATATCAGGATAAACACAAATACAGCGGTCATGTGAGTAAACTTCAAGCATGTGAAATATTCATATTGCATAATAACTATAAATATGCTCAAAATCATGCTTTTACAATTATAAGTCAATGTAGGTAATTTTGGCCCATGTCTTGTAAAACCTGGAACAGAGCAGGACGAAACTGTCGTCAATGACCACGATCATGAAGGACCCTATACCTCAAAGTTATTTTTTCAACTGTAAAGCGCCTACTTGAGCCTCATGATAACTGACCGTATCTTACTGCAGCCTTCGACACTATCTCCAACCCACTCCTCCTGGAACGTCTGGCTGGTATTGGTATTGCAGGAGTGGCTCTTTCCAGGTTCACCTCCTATCTCTCAGACCGCCAACAATTTGAAATTGTTGAAATCCCACAGATCAAGATATGAGGCAGTCTCACTGGGTGTCCCCCAAGGCTCAGTGCTGGGGCCTCTGCTATTTACTATATACCTCCTTCCCTTGGGCACAATCATGAGATACCACAACATTGACTTTCACTGCTATGCGGACGACACCCAGCTCTACATCTCAACCAAACCCACCTCATATCTTCCCCCCATCTCCCTCACCAACTGCCTTCACGACATCCAGAGCTGGGTGACTCTAAATGCCATAAAACGCAACAACAGCAAGACAGAGGTCCTGCTCATTGGCTCCAAATCCACTCTCCCCACCCAAGACAACTCAACAACAACAACTGCAAAAAGTCTTGGCGTCACCTTTGACAACTCTCTCTCATTCGAATCACACATAAAACCTTTACCCGGGCATCCTTCTTCCACCTTTGCAACATATCCAGACTCCGTCCTTCACTCTCATACTCAAGCACTGAGTCCACTCATTCACGCCTTTGTCACTTCACATCTGGATTACTGCAACTCTCTTCTCTCTGGCATCCCCATCAAACTCAACAATAGACTCCAACTAGTACAGAACTCTGCTGCCAGGATCCTCAGCAACACAAGGTCAACGGATCACATACAGTAACTCCTATTTGGATTCAGCTACATTGGCTTCCTGTAAAGTTCTGTATAAACTTCAAGATTCTCCTCCTCACATACAAGGCCCTCCACAATATGGCTCCCTCCTATCTATCTGTCCTTCTCCTGCCATCTACTCTATCCTGATCTCTTCGCTCCTCCTCAGGACGTGGGGGGGGGGGGGGGGGGGGGGGGGGGGG
>JAODUH010078107.1:0-15634 GCA_027564835.1 Typhlichthys subterraneus
TTTTTAATCTATCTATATATATATATATATATATATATATACGGTTTGAGACCTCATTTTTAACTTGTAAAATGCTTGTGCAATTATCCACGCTCTTGCCTGTACATTTTAAATGTAAATTGGTGCATTAATTGACTGCTAATTACAAAACAATTCAGTTATATACTGTATATATATATATATATATATACAGTATATATATATATATATATACAGCTAATTACAAAACAATTCAGTTATATACTGTATATATATATATATACAGTTTGTAATTAGCAGTGAATTAATGCACCAATTTACATTTTAAATATAATTTATTATATTTAAAATGTTATATTTATTTATTATATTTAAAATATTATATTTAAGAGTACATTTAGTATTTGCGGTTTACTTCCGGGAACTATTGAGGCTCCACGATCCGCCATTGCTGTGAACAAACGGTCCACTGGAGTGAACGGAGATGATGCCACTCTCTCTAACATGGATCTTTGGGACAGACTCGTGCACACACACACACACACACACACACACACACACACACACACACACACACACACAAACACTTGCGCGCTCGAGAAATACCACCTGTGTTTTTAAAACAAACTCTTATATGGTAAATGAGGCAGCAGTTACATTTTCTTTTCAGTCTGGCTCTGCAGAGGTATTTTCCTTTGATATATGAATTTCCATATGTGATGTATGATGTAACAGCTGTAGTGTCTTATAAGGGATTATGTTATTTGCAGTCACATTGTTCCCAAGGAATCCATAGTGGTGCCGATATGCAATGTGGATTAATATAGCGTAGAACATTCCAGGCATGTAGGCTAGGTTACATTTGGATAAATAAATCCATCGCAGAGTCCTCTGAAGAGGAACTATTGACAGGCAGGTCCGGAAGGAGAACGCAGTTTAAAGGTACATTATAGCCTAGTTCTGGCAATGTTGTTAAGAGAGGAAAAACCTGTTCTCAAAGCAGAATGTTTTGAGGTCAACGAATGCGGGGCTTGTGGAAACATACTGATCCCCGTGCTCCACGGCGGTGAAAAAGATACCAATCAATGAACGAACTGTCGCAGGCATGACTGAGGCGTGCGTAATGCATTTAGGCTAGGAACGTTTGTCTTATGTGAGATAACCAGCTTGACGACAGTCACGCTCTACCTTTAGCCTTTGTGCAATTATCCACGCTCTTGCCTGCACAGTGGTTGTGTATCCTGCCCACCTGCCCTCTGGGGACCCTCTGCTCTGCAGATGTACAGGCAGGAGATGTGAGTCATTTATGTTATACCCCCGTGTCTTTTTCACTTAGCCAGCTTGTTTATTTATTTATTTGTATCTTGTTTGTCTGCTGCATTGATGCTTGCTGGGGCTTACTGTATATACATCATAGAGTGAAACAATGGGGTACTCACTGTATTGGGTATTGCCAAGGACCTCGCGATACGATACATATCACAGTACGGTACGATACATATCACAATACGATACGATACATATCACAGTACGATACGATACATATCACAATACGATACATATCACAATACGATACGATACATATCACAGTTTCGATACGATACATATCACGATACGATACGATACATAGCACAGTACGATACGATATATATCACAGTACGATACAATATCAGGAAATCCGGCTCAGTAAATATATAAAAAAATTAATTAATGTTATACTAATATATTCAAATTAGCTTTTAGCTTGTAACTGCACTACTCTGCAGTGCTAAACTGCTTGAGAAAATGGTGCACGTGCAAGGTGTCTGTTGTCTATCTTAATCTGCTGTTATCTTAGTTTATTTCTTATTTTATTTTAGTTGTTATGTCATTTCAGTATCATATTAAAAATCTCATGAAAGGCTGGGTCGCTGCGGTGGGATAAAGACCTGTGGCAGGCCCATTTGGAACAGTGATCACAGTGACGGATTGTCCCATTTTCTGTGTATCAATCCCACCGAGCAAGCATAGTCTAATAGTCTGTAGTTGTTTGGTGAATATACATGCAGGGTCTGTATATCTGAGGCTATACAGCACCCTCTTATGCGTATTAGGGGGCCTTGGTAATTCCTACACTGGGGTTAGTGGGTACAAGGGGCTATAACCATCCATAAAAGACATGTACTGATAACTAAACTTCTACTGGAATATGCACTTTGTCTACCAGATTAGTATGTCGCTATACGCATGGTGCTGACATTCTGACATAGCAACAAAAAGGATAAGGTTTTAAATTCTCTTACATTTCTTTCATCTGATTCCTTTAACCATTTTTATTAACATGCTTATGTATCGTTATAGTATTCTTTTAATTTGTATTTTATTTATTTTTAATCTGATTCCTTTAGCCATTTTAACCAGTTAGATTCATGTTGTTTCTCTGTATTTCTGTATTGGTTTATGGGAAGTGCACAACTGTGCATGTATTCCCTCTCTATAAAGCACTTTGAACTGCAATTCTGTATGAAAAGTGCTGTACAAATAATAAATAAAGATTATTATTACAGTGGCATCTACAGGGGCAGAAGGAAATATAAGGACATTTTAAATTTGTTGTTGAAAACATGAATCGATTATTGAGTTCTTGTCTTTATTTTGGATTTCTACTCCCCGTCTTGTTCTGTATATTTGTCAGCTATTGCAAGGTAATTGTAAGCTAATAATACACTTGTCAAATTCACCAATATCTCCTTGCATTTCGCTAGCTTACCGTTATCTGTGCGTGTTGAACCAATAACAGCCCTGGCTCCGTACATGGAAACAAACAGTGGCGAACACCGATTACAATAACAAAAAAATGCGTGAGGCGGCGAGGCGGAAAGATATTGTTTTTATTTGAGCTTGAAGAATTGATACAGTATCGTGCAAACAATATCGCAATACCACTGCATTGATTTGATTCAGCTCGGCCCTATGGCTGACTGTACTGTTTGCAGTCAGCCTGTTTATAAACATCACAACGCAAATTATTTAATATTTAGAGTACACACTGTAACTGTCTTGTAATCACTCCAGGCCAAAAGCATCTTGCGACCCCTGTGTGTGTGTGTGTGTGTGTGTGTGTGCCCGGGGGGGTGGGGGGGGGGTGATGGAGGTCTCACACACAGGGGAAGTGGAGTGGGCCTACGTGCGCTCCGTGTTGTTCTGCATACGCACACACACACACTTCCAACATGCAGACACACACACACACACACACGCATACACGCACACACACAAATCCAACATGCCCATACACACGCATCCGCACACACACACACAGATACACACACACACGCACACACACACACGCATCCACACACACACATTCAACATGCACACACACCATGCGCACGCAAACACACGCACGCACCGATACACAAAATAGGAAGAGTTATAGTGACTCATTCACTCATTGCATTACCTCCTCAGGTGTTGGGCTAACCCTGGACAACTTCACACCAGTTTGTGCAGGAGCAGTAAGGATTAGTGATAAGAGGAGAATAGCTCTTAAAATACTGCCACTGATAAGGCCAATAATAGCTGGGCTAATAATAGTCGTGGATGAGTAAATAACAGATAGCTCAAAAACTACAACCTGGCTGTATACGTGGGTTTTAGTTCGGGCAGCCCCGCATCACCAGACGTTGGGAATCCTTTAGTTAGTGGTGTTAAGGGTTGATCTATGCGGTATGCAAAACCCCTTTAAGGCCTTTTAAGGGCAGTTGGCGCTCTGGATCCTGCTCAGCTCCGTGCAGCTTGTGCCCCTGGGTAGCACCTGGATAGCAGAGTGGGTGAAAGGCTAACCACACACATATAGGGCAGCCATAGCGGGCCGTGAGCGGAGGCTTTCTTATGTTGTAGGGATTGTGATGAAGCTTGATTTAACTGTCCTTTTGTGCCGGCCGTACTGACACGAAGGTCACCCATGCAAGACTGTCGTACACAAAATGTGACGTAATGTACTGTATAATGTGCCTTTTGGCCGCGTGGCAATACTGATGAAGGAAGTGAAACTGTTATGTCATGAGATAATAGTTGTAGTAACAACTGCTCGCGGTGGTTGGTTGCACCTTGCATGGCAGCAATCGCCATCGCTGTGTGAATGTATGGGTGAATGTGAGGCAAAATACTGTATAGCGCTTTGGATAAAAGCACTATATAAATGCAGTAATAATAATAATAATAATAATACTTTTTCTTTCCAAGTCATCGTTGAGGGAAACCTAGCTTCAGGTGCTCAGAGAACATAACACGCATTTTATCTTGTGCTCACTGACATTGTTAATACGGTAGGCGATGTCAGATAGAATAACAATACTGGTCTTAACTGATGTAATTTCACACTCGTTGGTTAATCTAAACTACAGTATAGCCCTCATTCGCTCACACAAGGGCTCACAAAGGTGAAATTACTATTTTGAGAGAAATTCTCAGCCTCTGAACACAAACATTTTTGTATAATCTGATATTTATTGAAAATGACATTGGAAACGCATTTCTTCACCTTTTATGGTTACGGCGATCGTAGTCAGATGACTGGTGGCTGCACCGCATTTCGACTCTTTTCCCCTCCTCCGGATGAAACACTGCTGCGTATGGAAACAGATGTTGACAAGCAGAAACTGTGCGTTACAATGGAATGGAACCTTAGTCATCCAGTATTGCTGTATCTCGTTTCGGGGAATCTTTTCATATACAGTACATATTTTATAGGTGCAGTCAGCTATTGCAAGCTAATTTTAAGATAATACACTTTTTTTTTCAAATTCACCAAATACCTCCTCACATTTCACTATCTTACTGGTCAATGTGCGTGTTGAAAGAATAATCTGGTGCTTCTACACAGCCCTGGCTCTGTAAATATGAACATTTAAAGTGGCTAGCACCGCTCACAACAACAAAGCTGTTGTACTACCAAAGTACCTTACACTGTGCTTCACAATGTGTTTCAATGTGGGGGGAGGCGCTGCAGGGGGAAGTTTAGCAAGCGAAAATGACCGACCCTGCCTTTAAGGCCAAAAGAAGAACAGCGTGGCGTAAAAAACAGGGCAGGACACTTCTGCTTGTAGTTGTTTCACCATACATTGACACCCAACACCCCATCCCGGCTTTTATCTCCGTGTAACACTGCTGATGTATCAGGCTTCACAAACAAGCGCGTCACACGTGATCTGACACGTGCACATGTACCGTTTCTGCTCACGCGGCCTGGCATGGAAGCAGCCGATGAGCCTTTTCTGGTGGAACCCACATTGCTGTCATTGTAGTGCTGTTTAATTTCTAGCCTCTTATCCTAGCATTGATCTGTGTGCTAGGTGAATCAAGTCAATATTGTGCATAGTTTTGGAGATAGCACGGGTGAGGGCAGTGTTCATAGTGCACGCAGCAGTGGTGCTTGTGTAACTGGACCGTCAAACTACTCTTTAAGTTTTTTTTAGAGCACCAGCCTCTGACCCCCTATTTTATTTTATATAGTTTTTGTTTTGTTTTTTTAAACTCGCCGGTTATGGTCCTTTTATTTTAAATTCCACTGTGAAGTACTGCTTCGTGTTGCGTTCCTAAAATCTACAGGTTGTAACTACAGTGCATTATTTTCTGGTGTGTAATGTGTTAATGATAATGTTATAAGCTTATACTGTTGTCAAATTAATATTATTATTATTATTATTATTTGATTTAGTAGTACTGATATAACGTATCTTTCATATTTGCTTTCTGTGTTGTTTAATGCATCACTTTAGACAGCAGAAATCACATCTAGGTGTGTATGGGTACTGTCTATCTTAGGGTTTGAACCTGCTCACACAACAGCAATCAGTGAGAAGAGCCAATGGTGAGTGTTGTCGGGCTGGCTGGGCTAATCACCAGCAGACCCTGTGCTGTCACAAGCCGTGCTGTAATTGCAGCTGTGTCTTCCGCTGCTGGTGGGGTGTGTGTGTGTGTGTGTGTGTGTGTGTGAGTGGGCAGGAAGTAAAAGGGTGAACGAGTCCACAGCTGGGAGCTGGGGGTGTTGTGTCCAGCGTCGCTGCCCACTCTGTCCAGCCAAATGCAGAGCCACAATCGACCAAACAGCCACAGAGGACAGCTGTACAGCTTTGAACATGTACCATATAGACCCATTTACTGCCGACGTAATGTCGACTTAAACGCATGCGTATGTAGCTCGGCAGGTCCTGTTAAGCCCGATATGTAAAATAAATAAATGATCTCTCTTGCAATTATTCTTATGACTCAACATTATTTCAACCTGCTATGTGCACGAGATGGTAATTCATCCTGTCCTTTAGTTTTAACAGTATGAATATCTTTAGAGCGGAAATACAACCCATAAAATGCACTTTTGCCGGTGTCTGGCATGACACATTCTTGTCACTTTTGTCAGCTATCAAAAAACGGAATCATGCCTAGAAGTTGCTGTGTGACGGGATGCTAACAATGTAGGAAACCCAGAACTAACTTTGTATAGATGTCGAAGCGAAATAATTAGACAAAATCGATAGCAAGTATAGGCAGAGACAGTGTTCACACTAGGCCCACTGGAGTCAAACACAATCGGCATGATCAGTATGGTAAATTACATTACCTTGATAAAAACAGTCAATATGTCACCAGGTCAGATAATTATTTTAGTATGCTACATCAACCAGCAGGTTTTAGGCATTTTGCCGATGGGGCAGCAAGCAATTAAATGGTGGTTCTTTTGTGGTTAATGCTCTCCATGCATGTTAATGCTCCATGATGATGGAGTCACTGGACTCCATCATACTTGTGAAACTGTGTGTGCACGCCTAAGTATGTCATCACTATTTGTAAACAGTAAATAGATCTATACTGTACATTTAAACATTCTATAATCTATAAACATTCTTTGTGTTGCTTGTTAGCACAGTAGTAGTAGTAGTACTAGACTAGTAATGTGAGTTACTACTGCCACCACTAAGATTATCTAATGAGGCAAGTAATGTAAACAAAGAACAAAGAAGCTTACAACACACACAGAGGGAATGTGATGTGGTTCTCTACTCAGGATGCAATTACTCCACTGTCTTTACATAGAAAGTTTGCTGCTACTATATTAACGTTTGTTCAAATATCGTATATAGGACCTTTAAGAAATCTTACTATGTAATAGGCCTAAGTTATTAACATAAGGTCTCAGCTGTACCCTCAGAAGGTACTGTATGTGTCAGGAAAATATGGTGACTCCTAATACTTGTCAAATTAACAGCAGCCATTTGCTCAGCTCCATGCCCAGGTTTTGCACAATGAGAAGAAAGCAATTATAGCCAACCTCAGATAGAAATGAATAGAGCTTCAGTAATGCTGTAGACTGTGGGAAACATGGGCTTTGGTACCGTATCTGCCTTTAGGAGGTCGTCCATGACCATGTTCCAGTCAGGAATAGAACACTAGTGGCTGTATTGAAAGATATGGGAAAACCAGTCTAATTCCTAAAGCTGTGTGGTTTGAGGGGCATTTGTCGGCTGAATTAGACCTAAATGTGGGAGAGGACGGCTTTAGGAGCTGGTTATTGTTTGTTTTACTCACTAAATCCTGGCTATAGCTGGGAGATGTGCCTCATGCTTGGAAAACATTAACGTTTTTATTTAGGGTCTGCTTTTCTGACAGATGTGCGACTTGAGTCCAACTTAAGCCTTGTGGAATTTGCTTTAGTGTTCACAAAGATTACAACGTGGCCTTGCAGGTCACTTGAGACCCATTTTGGCTTGGCCTATAAGCCAAGACTAAAACACAGACCCAGGTCCAGATGACAATGAAGTTGGCAAAGATCCCTACGCCAACCCTACTGAAAAGCATTTGTACCTTTATTAGGGAATGTATTCCGACTTTCTATGATGTCGATTAGCTTGTAGTTCCACGTGTTTATACTGGTCTATCATGGTAAATGGACTACATTTATATAGCGATTTACAGCATTTTGCCTCACATCCATGCATTCACACACTGATGGTGATTGCTGCCATGCAAGGTGTGACCAACCACCTAGAGCAGTTAAGGGGGTAGGGGGTTAGGAATCCTGCTTAAGGATGCTTACAGGTACATCGACACCAGGGTTCAAACCCACAACCTTCCGGCTGGGAGCCCAACACCCAGACCACTCAACCACTATTTTGTTTACACACATATGCTGATCCTTTGTTAGCGCAAATGCCTATTCGCTGATAAGAGAGCAGCAGCGACTAAACTCTACAATTCAGTTCTTGGAGATATTATACTGTAAAAGCGTGAGATGCTCATCAAAGGCCAGTAGTTGGAGATTAGCCTTCGTGTTAAGAGCAGTGCCCCCCGGAGCCTTTGTGGTGATGTCGTGAAATATACTGTACCAAAACCATAGCATAAAATTGTGTTTTAAAGCAGCACGGTTTGAGCAGGGCAATTCCATATGCAGCATAAACTTGCATAATACCTGAACACAATTAGCAAATTCCACCTATAGGAAACATGCCTCAATACGTGATTTGATTGTAGGACAGAGCCCACATGCAACAGACTATCATTTTTCATGTTCAAGTGTCTTCCATTGGTCATTAAGGCATATAGACTATGGTGTACAGTAGGATTCAGAGGAGTTGGATGTGAATGAAGGACTGATGATGCTGTGGGCTGAGAGCTCGAAGTGTATTCAGGTCGATGGTCAAATCTACTGCAGAAGACTTAGACCAGTCGAATTTGCATGGTGATCAGATCTGGAAACGGCTTTGTTAAGAAAATACAGTATTGCACAACAAGGGAGGATGTTAGCTTCACGTGTGCGTTTCACTACATCTCTGATGAACAAAGGAAGATTCCCAGCTTTATAGTAAGTTGCAGGAAAATAGAAGGAGAAAAGGGAATGAACAGTTCCCCACAAATACACTAGCTGGATGTGGCGGAACACAATGAGAGAGCAATGTGCTTCCATCCTGTCTGTCTACATGGGACAAGGCTGGGTGTGGTGGATTAGGCAGATACATGTAAATTAAGCACCGTCTTTGTTTGAGACCAAGTGGTGAAATTAGGCATCAGATGCCTATAGAATGAAAAGGCCAATTGTGGGTGCTAATCTTGATTAGTCTGTCTGCCGCATGCAATAAACTATGATTGTTGAGTGTCAAACCACAGCCCTCTAACATGCATATTCTTTTGTGCTTGTGTGTGGGGCCATTATTAAAGCCAAGATGTGCTTTAATAATTACAATAACGGGCAGCTATTAGGAAGAATGTATTGGAATGAATGTGGGGGAGAACCTAACTACACCTTGAGTGGTCACCGGGGTATAAAAACTGGATGTATACTGTTTAATTATATATATATTTATATATATATATATATATATATATATATATTCAACATATACAATCGCGAGTCAAATCTGATTATAAAATAAAATAAAATAAAAGTTTAAAACATTTTGTGACTTTTTGTGGTTTAAAAAGAAGTTTTTCCCATAGGTTATATTTCTACTATGCATACGCAACAGTTGGCTTGAGTAATTTCAACAACACAATTGGTTAAATAGATTAATGCTTGGCAGTTATAAAGCATACTGTTGGTTATTTTGGGAGGGAGGGACGGGATATGTGCCAAACTGTCCAACTGCCAAATTTACCATTTCAAAATTCTCCCAGAGAGCTCCATTCAAAATTCTCTAAGTGTCATGTCTCCTCTTATGTAGTGCCTCTGATAAAACACCTTGCGCAGAGCCGCGCCTTATAAGCTAATGTTTAGACTGCTTTCAACTTGACCGCTAAGGGATCCCTGCTTAAGTAAATGTTGAGCGTAGCTTGCCCTTGGGAACCAGGCAGCTTTGGGAAAGATGGTTGGCCTCGTCTGATTGGTCGTAGAGAGGCCGGTGGTGTTCACACTAACAGAGATGGAACAGTCTGTGCTGGACTACTGTAGCAGGCCAGGACGACAGGAGAACCAACCACAGTCGTGACAGTGTGCAGGATCACATAGCTGTCAGTCCAAGCACCCTCCCCCGACACACACACACATGTTTAATATCAAGTCTATGTGAAAGCCCTGGTCTGTACCTATAATTCTGGGATACCGAGCATAAGACTACAAACTATTGTACTCACTGTCATATACGATACTTTCAGCATACTGTATTTGTCATTAAAGGTAGAGTCATCGATTTTTAAGGTAATACACTTTTTGTAAAATTCAGCGAATATCTACTATTACTACTAGTAGTAATACTAGTACTACTAGCCCACTACTATTCTAGCCTTGTGGGGCAGAGTTTCAGAGGGAGTCCACTATGGCAGTGAACGTGTTTTTGTTTCCATCTAGTTAAAATAACAACAATCCACATTTAAGATTGACAGTAGCTATTGTAAGGGGATTTGCATTCAAGCTATTGTCATGGACTGTGCTTTGTCTTTTAAAGACAGGGTCATTCTTGCCAACTTCGAGCTCAAATCAAAACAGTATTCCAGCGCCTTACACATCAAAATGCATTGTGAAGCAAAGCGTAGTGCTACGGCTTTGTTGATACAAGCGGTGCTTGCCACTTTGTTTATGTTATGTTTACAGTTATATTTATGGACCTAGGGCTGTGTATTGGATAATTTTTTCAACACGCACAGAGAACGGTAAGATAGCGAAATTCGAGGAGATATTTGTTAAATTTCACAAAAAGCGTTTTATCTTACATTTAGCTGGCAATAGCAGACTTTACCTTTAACACACAAACAATATGATATGCCCAATGCATTGTGGAAAATTTGATTTATTGCGGCAGGTATAGCATCACACTCTTGTTTTCATGTAGAAAAATCAATCTGGAGATGCATTGTCCTAACTTTGAGTGAAAAAAGGCTCTGTACGATAGGTGGTGGATTTGGCCGAATGTAAAATGAGCACAATGCTAAGTGAATGTAGTATCCTGGGAACTGCAGGTGGTCCTAGGTCTCAGACAGGCCACTTAACAAAGTTATCCTGCCTCACTCAACTCCGTTTTGGCACCATCTGTTGCAGATTAATGTGATCAAGTCGTACCAGAGACCCTCCAAGAACAGAGTGGCAAACCCTCACTGGAGGCCAATAGAATTAGACCACATGGTTTATTTGAAAGCAAAGCGCTATTGTTGATTTAAATTAACGCAATAGCCACAGCTACATACAGTAATGACCGGTAATGTGGCACAAATCCATTGTTTGCGTGCAGAGGCAATTACTAGGTTCAATTGAGTGTGTGTGTTTGTGTAAACTGAGTAGATGTCCCTTGTAGAACTTCACACGCCTGATGTGCAATAACCCGATGAAAATATCCCCAACACCTCCTGGCATCCTTTGATCTTCAGGACCTTGAAAGGTTTGATTGACAGATCGGCATTAGCCATTCCCTGTCATCCTGTCAAAGTCAAAAATACATCAAAAACGAGCGCTTCCCTATGGAAGTTCTCCCCGGGTCAGAAAATAAAAGATGAGAGTAGTGACCGCCCAGCTGTGGTTGCTATAGCTACCGTGATAACTGGATATTGGTATTCTGTTATGATAGGATAGGAAAGCGCTTTGCAGTATATATTCAGTTGTTTACATGGACTGTGGATTAGATAAGATATAAGTATATATATATATATATATATATATATATATATATACACACTGTATATATTTGTCTGTATGCATAACATTATGTGTTTTTGACATCTGCATTACTTTTAACTTTGTGGGGTCATTGGTAATAACCACCCAGAACCACATAAACAGAATGGAGTTGGGATGCCACTGTAAAGTGGTAATGGGTACTCTGTTGAAAGAACAGGTTGATAGATTGCCTCTGTCCTGTTTTGACATCTAAGAGCCTGTCGCTGTGTGTGTACAGTGTAAACCTTATCTTAGTCGTAGACCAGAAATAGATGTTTGAGGCAGTTTATTTCTTGTCTCTCCGTGTTTTCCTCATGGGCTCGTGTCGGTTAGCCACATGTAGACTTTGTTCCCTCAATAATAATAACTATACCGGTATTTCATTTACCTATATGAACTTATATTAACATTGCAAAGAATCCTGCAATAAGGATTGTATTGTTACAGTAAAAGGTGCTGAACAGTGAATGCTACATAAAACATTAGAATGTAGAGCTTACAAGCTATTCAAAAGAAAGCGTACAGGTTTATGCGTGTTAATACATGCATTGATTTTAAACAAGCTTTTCAAGCTTGTCTTTTTTTACTTGCATTGTATTTAGTTTCCATATAGGGCAGTTTGTTGTGATTAATTTGACTCTTAATTCACTTTGTAACCCCTCTTATTAAAGGTGCTGTAAAAATAACCATCACTTACTTAGTTGCTTGCTTACTTAATTGCCTATCCAGCTATATGTTTACAGGATAGTGAGTATGCTCTTAATAAAGACTGTTCTGCAAACGTGCACTCCTCTAATTGTAATCGCTACGGTTACAAAAACACATTTGTTTTGGTTGGCAACACCTGGAGCACATGCTGCTCCACACCCCTCTCTACCCCTCCCCTCACAGCTCTCATGGTCTACACACGCCAAAGTGCAATGTCGATATTCATGTCGATATTTTTAAAACCACAAAGGTTACATGTCAAAACAACACATTTTTGTCATATTGGACTGGTACAATATGTACAATAGTAATTCCAAGCTACCGAGGAGGCATTCTTATTGGCCACTAATGTTTCCTCTATTATCTCTATTATGTCATCAGCTTCCTCAGCCACACATCTTACTTTTCTGTCTAAATCGAACACAACTAAGCCATACAGACAATGGACACAACTCTTCACAAAATAAACCGAATATTGCACTTCCTTCAACATGTTTGATATGATATTATACTGTATACAGAACAAATATACTGTAAGATATAAAGATTTATGCCTGTAATTCTGTATTATATGTGTGTGTATATATATATATATATTATATATATATACACACACACACACAGAAAATATTAATTCCTCTGTGTTAATGTATGTATGAGAGGCAGTATGAATAGGTGTAAAAAGAGCTGTCATTCCTTTTTTTGAGACTTTACTGTCCATGTGCACATGTCTTTCTCATTAACAATGATATCTTTTAGAGGAAGCACTCTATGCTAGGGGTCAGGGGTCCAGTGATTTTCCCATGCTGTGTTTTTGAGCACGAAGAGAGTGAGTGTGTGTGTGTGTGTGTGTGTGTGTGTGTGTGGGTCTGTTTGGAATAGTGCGTATCTGTGTGTTTCACAGTAAAGGGGAAGTCCAGAGCTCAAAGCTCTGTTTCTGATTTTGGCTGTAGTGTAGTTAGAGTAGAAACCACTAACACGAGACACGCTGGCTTAACACACACAGGCACAGGCACACATGTACTGTATTTAAGCATTGTTTCACATACACACTAAGTGATAACACTACAGAAGAATGCGTTTGGAGGTTAGTGTCCCCACTAAGCTAACTGTAGGCCAAACTTGATTTCGTCACAGATAATGCTGTTATGTATTGTTATGTGCATTCTGGGAGACACAGTCTTCAACCTGCATGCCTTGGTGTACACCACACACACACACACACACACAGTCACTTGCTGCCCATTGTTCTTTATCTTAGTAAACAAGTTTTTCTTTTTATTTTTTTAAGATGTTTTTCTCCCTTTACATTTGTTTACCCTTACTTGATTGGCTATCTGGCTGGGAATGGGAGGATACAGTGCAGTGGGTCAGAGACGAATTGCCTACAAACCCAAAACGAAGTCACAAGGCGGGCCAAATGTGACTTGTCTTGTCTTGTGTTATTTCTGTGGCTAACATGTCATGTTACTGCAGATTGCTAGATTAGTCTGGCTGTTTTCGGGGGTCCCTTCAGACATCACTACCGACCATGTGACTCAACTGGGAAAAACCTGAATACAATCTACTACAGGGGCCTTTAAAGTTCTCAGAACCGTAACACGTGGAGTCACACAATGTCCGTGTGACAACAGCAATGCATCAGATAGCACCTTGGGGCTTCCTCCAGCATGACACATGAGATGTACGCCTGCTTCCAGAACAGACACAAGAACATTGCTCACCCGTCTCAGGCCAAACCGCATCTGAAGGCTCCACTGTCGGTCGAGGAGTCTCTCTCTCCTTGCAGTCAATCGTGTGACATAAGATGTTATCAGCAGTGTTTGCCAACCTCACACAGATATCACACAGCGTATTGTCATATTGCGTAATGTGTTACTGTAATATGTGATACTCAAGCCCCTTTTCCACCCCACTCTCTCTCTCTCTCTCACTCTCTCTCTCTCTCTCACTCTCTCTCTCTCTCTTCTTGTGTGTCTGTGTGGGTCTGATTGCACGTGTACTGTATGTTGTGGTTGTGTGTTTTGTTAATGTGCGTGTGTGCCTGTGTGTGTGTGCGTGTGTGTGTGTGTGTCTCTGTATGTGTGTCTCGGTATGTGTATGTATGTGTGTCTGTGCCCATATCTGTGTGTGTGTGTCTGTCGGTGTCTTATCTGTGTTGGTGTGTGTGTGTATATGTATGTGTGTCTCTGTATACGTGTGTGTGTCTGTGCCAATACTGTGTGTATGTCTGTGTGTGTGTGTGTTTCTGTGTGTGTTTCTGTGCCTGTGTGTGTGCGTGCGTGTGTGTATGTCTGTGCGTGTGTGTGTGTGTGTGTTTTTGTGCCTGTGTGTGTGTGTGCGCGCGTGCGTGTGTGTATGTCTGTGTGTGTGTGTGTGTGTGTGTTTCTGTGCGTGTGTGTGTGTGTTTCCGTGTGTGTGTGCGTGCGTGCATGTGTGTATGTCTTTGCGTGTGTGTTTCTGTGCGTGCGTGTGTGTTTCTGTGAGTGTGTGTGTTTCCGTGTGTGTGTGTTTCTGTGTTTGCGTGCGTGTTTGTTTCTGTGTGTGTGTTTCCGTGTGTGCGTGCGTGCGTGCATGTGTGTATGTCTTTGCGTGTGTGTTTCTGTGCGCGTGTGTGTGCGTGTGTGTTTCTGTGTGTGTGTGTGTGTTTCCTGTGTGTGTGCGTGCGTGCATGTGTGTGTAGATCAGGGCCAACGTGCTGGTCTTCCTGTGCACCAACATGATTGGCATCTGCACCCACTACCCTGCCGAGGTGTCCCAACGGCAGGCCTTCCAGGAGACCAGAGGATACATCCAGGCCAGACTGCACCTGCAGAGGGAGAACCAACAGCAGGTGCACATGCGGCACACACACACACGCACGCACGCAAACACACACACGTACACACACATGCATGCACGCACGCACGCACGCACAGTGCAGACACAAACAAAGGGTTCACGTTGCAGTGATCCAGCGTGAACCGATATGTAAATAAAGCAATGGACCAAAACAACAACGGATGCATTCAAATGCATTAGATGTGTTTCATCGTCGTCATTGTTACCAGCTGCTCATTTCCAATAAATACTACAGCACAGACAGCGAGAAGGAGCAGGTATGTTCAGATGTTGCGGTAACTCAATACCAGAGCCATGGAAAGAGCAGTTATGCTAACTCTGAAGTTAAACATTTTCAATGGTCACATGGTTCATGGAGAGGCTAAACCTATGGCAAAATTGTTCCCGAAAGTGCTTGGTGGGCAATTTTAATAATATATATATATATATCTATATATATTTTTATTTTTTTTATTATTATTATTATTTTTTTTTTTTTTTTGCTGT
>JAODUH010078128.1:0-15631 GCA_027564835.1 Typhlichthys subterraneus
GTTCTGTTCTGGAGAGAATGCTCTGACAGCTGTTGAAGTGTGCTGTCTATAGTATAAAGGAGGTTTAATTTATGTTTGTGAAGGTTCTGTCGTGGGCAGGCCAGGTAGCTCTAGTCTAGGTCAGGATGGTCTTCCCAGCTGGAAGGTTGTGGGTTCAAACCCCATTGTTGACCTACCTGCAAGCATCCTTGAGCAAGATTCCTAACTGCTCCCAGTGGTTGGTTGCACCTTGCATGGCAGCGATCACCATTGGTGTGTGAATTTGAGGCAAAATACTGTAAAGCGCTTTGGATAAAAGTGCTATATAAATGAGCCTAGTTTTGTCTACTAGTATCAGTATCCTAGTTTAACCATGTTGGGGACTCCAGGAGCTTGGATAGCAGGTCTTACTCCTCCACAGTGTGTGAAGTAACCACAATTATTCACAAAGGCATCTTGGCCCCACAACTAAATGCATCTGAGGGAGTTTGTGTTTAATCAATATACAAATCCAGTACTGTATAGTAGATCTATAAAAAAAAACACCAACTTTATGAGCAAACAATATGGTGAAGGTGTGAAATGAAAGCAACGCTGGCCCATTTATCCACCACGGACTGTTTTTAATCAGCTTTTTGCTTTGTTTGGATCCCGATAGTGGTTATTTTCCCACGGTGAAGATTGGTATAAACAGCGCTAATCAAACCCGCTCAGTTTCCCCCACTTTAATTTGAGAGTTTTCAGTGTGAGATATCATTATGCGTTACTTCCACGGTCTGTTGCTGCTTCTTCTCCCATGGGAGGTCTGGAAAGACGGGAGCGGTAATGGTCTGACGCAGGGTTGTTCAGGTTAGCTCTGGGAGGCAGGTCAGAGATGTGATGTTGGGGGGCCAGAGCGATCAATACAGGTGAACGCCGTGTTAAGGCTCAGCCTCTTGGCTTCGCAGCGCTCTGATTGGTGCTTTAATAGGTACTGTTCTAACTGCAGGAATCCACATAATCCATCTTGATCCATTCACATTGGCTACCCACTCGCTTAAGCAATAACACACGAGTGGAAGTGAGAGGAAGTGCACAAAATGCGTCAAATATTTTGCGTGCATTATTTTTCTGTAAGGCCCGTCTGTATTTTTCTGCATCCAACGGAAATATACAAAAGTCAAGGCAAACTGGTCGAGTGTGGGCATGTTGCTGCCATGGCCGGGTACTCTATGCCAGTGCATTACATCTCTAAATAATAGGCTAATAATAGGCTACTACTAGGCACATCGTGGACTTTACTGTTTAACACGGACATTGTTTGTGTAATTAAGAGATTGGATGTTTTATATGCCTTTAACATTAGCAAGACTACAACCACACTCACCATGAACCACAAATTGTTCGTGTGGAACAGTCTATTTATAGACTAATAGTCTATTTCAAAAAGATTTTCGTAATTTGAAAACCATAGTTATTTACCCATGGTTTTCAAATTACGAAAATCTTTTTGAAATACTTTTTTCTATAAATAGACTGTTCCACACGGACAATTTGTGTGTTAATAAAAGATTAGTCGAAATAAAAAAAAATGTGTATGCTTTTAACACTTTATAAAAACGATATTAGCGAGGCTAACAGTTAGCTAGCTGGCTGGGCATTTCAAAACTTTTCAAACTTCCGGTTGAATCTTGTACGTTGTTGTATGGCAAAAAAACGCAAGAGTTGAGAATATTAAATGCATGCGACATTCGAAACGCAATGCAGACCAGTCCAACACATGCCCCATTGACAATGAATGACTTCCGGCGCAACGCAATGCATTGGACGCATTTGGTGGCATAATGTAGGTAAAGTGTAGTGATACGTGCATAGTTAAAAGTCTGCGTTAGACTGAAATATTGGCACTCATGGAATGCCTCTTGTTCAATCAAATCACTTGGTCGGGACTAAATGTACTCTATCCACAGTATGTTTCATTCTATTTATTGTGGGTGCCTCATGGGCTGTACTGTTATCCCACTAGAATGTTCTCTGCTCCGCTGTTGGTTAAAGGTAAAAAAGGTACATTCATAACAAACTCATAACAAACTCATTTTGTTATGAGTTTTCTTTATAATGTGGCAAGAGAACCAACAGTGCTTTTCAGCACTGTTCTCCTATGCCCATTAAAAGCCTTCTTATTATACAATCCAAGCTAACACCTTGACCACAGAGAGACTCTTTGGCAGAGAGAGCATTATGGGGTGCATTCATTGTCCTTGTAATGGCAGTGCACAGCAAAATGCTGCGTAAATGAGTGTAATTATGGTAATACCAGGCTTTCTAATGTATCATTAGCTACACTCATACCCTCCATATTCCTTTTCTGCACACAATGCCCTCTATATGAAGGTTTTTGGGATCCATTTCCGTTTTGGCGTTTGTAGCTTGTTTTGATTATGCACAGCACAACAAGGTGTTTTATACATGATATCACGCCACGGTTGTTATGCAGGACTTGTGCGTGATGAAGGAATTATAATAAAATGCATTTTCTGTGAATCCATGGCGGGATTTATTATGGCCTTATTAAGATTCAGCCGGTGCTTTAGTCAGTGTGTATATCTTCACAAACAGCATGTGTAAAAACAGACACAACGGGGAACAAAGAGGAAGAATGTAGGGATTTTATGTCATCCATATTTTTTGTTTCACTCTCTCTCTCTCCCTCTCCCTCTCTCTCTCCCTCTCCCCTTCTCCCTCTCTCTCATTCTCTCTCCCCTCTCTCTGCCTCTCTCTCTCTCTCTCTCTCTCTCTCTCTCTCTCTCTCTCTCCCTCTCTGTTAGGACTGTGCTACCATGCAGTTCTGTGCCAACAAGCTAGATAAGAAGGACTTCTTTGGAAAGTCAGACCCCTTCATGGTCTTCTACAGGAGTAACGAGGACGGCACGTAAGTCTCTGTCTGTCTTTTGTTTCCAAGTTGATTTGAGCTAACTCACGGACAGAGCAGCAGCAATGAATGTTCATTGAATACTTGGTCATAATGAACTTTGAATCTGCACATACAAAACGAGTAGAATAATATAGTGGTAAAAACAATAAAATGCAATACATACAATACAGTACATACAGTACATACTGTACAATACATACTGTACAATACATACAGTACAGTACAGTACATGGCTCTTCTGATCCTTTGCATCTGGCTTTTATATTATTGGAAAGTCAATAGGTGAGGGATTTATGTGACATGCAGACATTGTAATTCAGTGCTGTACGTGGAGACACAGCTTTGACGCCAAAGCAAACCTGTACTGTAGCAGGCGATAAGTGATCAAGAACTCGCTGGTTTGAACCCCGCTTAGCTCCTCACCTCAAGTGTCCAGGTGTCCTTGAGCAAGCCTAACTGCTTCCTATGGTCAGGTGTCTCCTTGCATGGCTGACATCGCCATCGGTGTATGAGTGTGTGTTTGAATGGGTCAATGTGAGGCAAATAATGTATAGCGCTTTTGATAAAAGCGCTATATTAATGCAGTCCATTTACCATAAATGGTGGTTTGGATTGGTTAAACACTGTCCAATAGTTTCACAATTAACCAGAGGCCGACGCCAAATTGGAGGAAACATTTGCAAACACTTCCCAATGGAACATTGCCTAAATACAGTGCAGTATTCTCACAAAGTGAAGGTCTGGTTATACCATGCTATTCGGATCGTGTGGGTATTTCAAAAATGTTTCTCAGATTTTTCCTCTTTATAAATATTTATTTGTTACTTTATATGTAATATCTATATATTTTTATCCAATGTTTTATTTAAATTTAGTTTTCTTTTTCGATTTCTGTTATATATTTTACATTTACAGTATAATTATACTATTATTACTATCTTAATTGTTTCCACGGCTGTATATATACGTTGTGCTAGTATATATTTGTATGCTCTTTAGCTATGTTGTTGGAAGTAGTCTGCCAAAGACGCTTCTGTTGTTTCTTTGAGAAGTCTGCGTGTTGTGACGCTGTGCTCTTCTGCCATGTGCGGCTGATGTGAAAACACCAAGTTGTATTCCAATTGTAGGTTCACCATCTGCCATAAGACTGAGGTGGTGAAGAACACGTTGAACCCTATGTGGCAGCCCTTCTCCATTCCGGTCAGAGCGCTCTGCAACGGAGATTACGAGAGGTAGGAGTCGCAGATGGCATAGGACAACGTGCCTACAGCACGCTTAGGCACACACCGTAGCCTTCTGGAGTGAGCTCGCACACACGCACGTACACACGCACGCACACACACACACACACGCACACAAACATGCATATTTGTATACACACATGCAATAGGAAGGAACCACTTTAGTAAGTTAGGCCTTATGATCATTACGCTAACAGAATGTGTTTACTTCCGATGGCTGCTGTAAAATATGATGTGACCTCCCTTGTTAAGCTATTGACATATACTGTATCTACTCACGGTGTTTAACAGTATTGTAACTGTCTTTGGTTTAGTGTCTGCTACATACATGCACACACTATAGTTTGCTATGTGCTGTAATCACTTCAAGATGGGCTGTGCTCAGCACATTTAGACTTCACTGATTTCCTTCCATAATTGTATCTGCTCCTCAAATCGTGAGTTATCACATGAACTCCCAGACTCTGACCTCCCATGACCTCTCAGACAGCCCACTCCTTCCCTGGCCGCTCATTGATTTGTCCACAACTGGCCATAGGATTTCAGGTCATTCTCAGATTGGCTGCTCCGGTGAGATCCCTTATCTTATCTGAATCCCTTGGCAGGAGTGCTGACAAGCGAGCGAGCGAGCGAGCGAGAGAGGGAGGGGCAGATAGAGAGAGTGTGTGAGAGAGAGAGAGATGGAAAGATGGAGAGATGGCGAGAGAGAGAGAGAGTGAGAGTGTGTGAGTATGCATGCGTATGTGTGCGCATGTGTGAACACTTCCCAATGGAGCGTTGCCAGACCTTATCCATCTGGTTACATCAGGCTAGGTTCTTTGATTCTATAGGGTTTCATGTTTTATTAGGCTGATTAGGACAGGTCTGTGGGCATTTTTGGACTGTTTGTTCCCAGGTTGACTGACACCTTTGTTTTCGTATAACTTTTTGGTGTACGGTATGTAGTTAGCTGACATGCAGTCAGCTTCATCAAACTAGCAGGTCGACACGGTGGGCCAGTGGACAGCACTGTGGCCTCACAACAAGAAGTTTTCCAGTTTCGAGCCCCGGCCATCCCGGCCTTTCTGTGTGGAGTGCATGTTCATATTCTGTCTGTGTGGGTTTCCTCTGGTTTCCCCCCACTGTCAAAACAACTGGTCAGGTTCACTGTCACCCTCCAGTCAGTGCCATTGACCAGTGACACATTGATTCCACTGGAGTGGGTCCCTGGGCGCTGCACAGTGGCTGCCCACTGCTCCTGCTTGAGGGATGGGTTAAATGCAGAGGATCAGTTTGCTACATGTATGTGTATGTGACAATGAAAGCGCCTTTAGCTAATGAGCCAAGCAACTTAAAACATCTGTGTGGGTTTACATGAAAGCTATGCTGTGTCACTTTGGCAACGTCAATGCGACATTCAGCGTAACTGCAAGTCTGACTCTGCAGGGGACAAAATGTGCATGAGATGTTGGAGTGAATGTGTTGCAATGGGTAGGATTGGGATTACTGTTATTAATCATCGTTATGGTTGGTTGCTAATGAAAATGTGTATGAAGACATATGTAATAACTCACAAATGTATGCAGTAAT
Source organism: Typhlichthys subterraneus (assembly GCA_027564835.1). Lineage (NCBI taxonomy): Eukaryota > Metazoa > Chordata > Actinopteri > Percopsiformes > Amblyopsidae > Typhlichthys > Typhlichthys subterraneus. Next base: position 5,704 of record JAODUH010078128.1, read on the forward strand.
TAAATGAACTATAACTTTATTTAGGTACATGTCGTCAAGCATTTTTGTGCATGCATGGTGCCACCTTTCACTTGGAAGGAATCTAGCTGTGTGTAAGATTTATTACAAAGATTGCCTGCCGTCTGTATTCTGGTAAACTTTCTTTGTGTGGATTACAAATTAATTCCAGTTGAAACGCACCTAAAAATAAAAACAATGCACGACAATTTTGACCTGTGATTGCGGTCTCCAACCCAAATACAGTATCATGAGCTATTATCAATGACGTTGATATAATTGCAGACCGGCTTGCCTTAAATAGGATTAGTTTGCCCAGTGACATTGGTAATATTATTACAGGCCACTTCACCGGAAGTACAGTAATTCATCATTCATTGTATCCATGCCTTTCTAGTTCACGGTGGGAGTTTTAGAGCACAGTTCACTGCACAATAACGTCACAAATAATTTGACATAACCTGCAGGTAATTTTTATATGATACTTCAGATCAAGGTGTGTCAAGGTGTGTGGCCATTCTGATATCTGTCTGCAGGGTTTGATATAATTACCATGTTAATTCAGAAGCCTGGTGCCTATCACCCTGATATGTGTGTGTGTGCGTGCGTGCGTGTGTGTGTGTGTAGGGGTGTGTGTGTGTGTGTGCGTGCGTGTGTGGGTGTGTGGGTGTGTGTGTGTGTGCGCACAAACTAAAATAAAAATATTTTTCCCTTTCAGGTATTTCGTCACAGAATGACTGCCGTAGGTTAGTCTGAGTGGTCTCCTTCTTTGATGCTTTATATTCGGGCCTTTGGGTTTCTACTGCTCTATGTGAAATAGTCTAGTGATTGCCTCTTTATATTGTAAATTGTTTTAAATCACTGATAACTCAAAGTGAAGGGCTTTCTGTCCTCTCAAATATGTATAAAGAATATATACCGTTATATAAAATAATTTGTGCTGGTATTTTTGCTTCAATACTTCACATCTATGTTTTACATAGATCTATGTTTTACATAGATGTAGCTTGGGCATTTGCTTTGTTGTTTACCAGCAATTGTAATCACTGGAGGGCGTTAGTGTCAGAGTTAGATTGATGATTGGTGAGCTCATGAATGTAGAGTAGGTGCTTCCTGTTGCCCCCACGTAGTTTTGCATTGCAATTTCACTCATCGTTTACTTATTTATGATACACAAGATGCACAGTATCCTATGTAACTGCCTGGTTGTCTTTGTGCATGTTGTAGTCAGGGCTGTGCAGGACTGCCTGGGAGCTGTTTTGAAACTGTGGCTACATGTTTATCCCAGAGGTGAGAAGGAGAGGAAGGGATTCACAGCAAAACCAGTGGTGACAATGCATCATTTGAGACTAAGATAATGTGAAGACAGATAAAACAAGGGGGAAACCTGTAGACCCAGGGTGCATTTCCCAAATGCATCGATGCTAACTATGTTAGCAACTTACACGGTTGGAACTACACAGTTACGATGCATCGTTAAACGACGCAGGTGTTTCCCAAAACCATTAAATCGTTAAATTGTGTTATTTGTGTTGGCATGATGGTGTTAGAATTCAAATGCATTAATTTCGGTCTTAGAATAATAATAATAATAATAATAATAATAATAATACATTTTATTTTAGGATGCCTTTCAAGACAATCAAGAACATTTTACATTGAAAATACACAAATACAAAGACACATCAACATAAAACATTTGCAGGAGCATACATCTTATAAGATGCAAATAAAATTAAAAATACATGAAAAATAAATAAATGTGAAACGATTGCTGGGTTGGGGAGGGTGGTGGCTAGAGTAGCCTAAGTGAATGGAACAAAGGGTTAAAATATCCTTAGCACCTTAGAATGACAACGAAATATCAAGTATGTTGGTATTCACTAAGTCAGGTCAGTGTGACCACACATACTCAGTGTATTGTTATTGTGGACCTGAAGACATGCTGATTGACAGGAGCTAAGGAGGGTGGGCCACTAATTACAATAGGAAATATTCAACGCTCAGTGATTCCTGTCAAGCTTGCATATTTGCTTGCTTATTTGCTATTTTTGTATTCCCACTTATTTTGGAGACTTGGTAAAATATGTTCCTTTCCAAGAACTTTGGCTTCTGTGTGTTGGCAGAAGTAGGAATAAGAAAACACTGCAGAACTTTCTGAAACGCTGTCAACCTCTTTTCTCATCAATCTTATTTTCTAGCAACTCTGACTGTATGTATTGGTTGTACATTCCGTATCCAACTCATAAACACAACTTATTAAAAATGTCTCATGAAATTAATTGATTATCTCCAAATGTTCTCAGTTGAATATAATTTCAAAGAGTGTTGACAGCTCTGCCCAACCTTTGGTGAGAGTGCATTTTAATTTTGAGTAATTTTTCACTCCCACAAGATCGCTTGAATGGTGTTGATGTTTTGGTTGCAAAACACTTGTTTCAAGAGAGCCAGCTCTCTATGATTGATCTAACTCAGCCTGTACTTAACACCTAATGAGCCTTAATGTCTTGTTTTTCCCACCAGACCAAACACACACACGCACGTGCACTCACACGCACACACACACGCGCACACACACGCGCACACACGCACACACACACACACACACACAAACACACACAGTGAGTGGCAGCTCCTCCACATCTTTCAATTAGACCACAGTGATTTCAGGGGAGCCTTCTGGGGAGTTTGCCTTGAAGGACAGCATGGCAGTGGCTCACGTGTCTGATTAATCTGCTCACACGCACATGCACACATGCACACACACACACACACACACAAATATTTCCTGTGCTTTTACAGGACCATCAAGGTGGAGGTGTATGACTGGGATAGAGATGGAAGGTAAGAGCGCGCACACACACACACACACACACAGACAGACAGACAGACAGACAGACATGCAGACACAGACAGACACGCACACACACAGACAGACAGACAGACAGACAGACACAGACACGCACACACACACACACAGACAGACAGACAGATAGACATGCGCGCACACACACACACACAGTCAAGTATTGCATTCTGATTGCTTCCTGATTTGCATGCTTGCCACAAGTGTATTTTGTGTTGGACGCACCGTGTGTCTTGTCTTGTTCAACTTCACGGTGATTTATGTAACTGACAATCTGTTTGTGTGCCAGCATCTCATTTATTTGTTTGTGTTTTCTACCACTGGACTGTCCACAGAAACACCTTCATCTCGGCCAAGGTCTTTTCTCTCTCAAACGCGCTTTTTATTCTTCAAAAGTAGTAAATGATTGAAGCACCTCTATGTAGCTGACTTATTCATGCATCTTCACCATCCTCATCCTCCTCATCTCACCATTTTGTTTTCCACACAGACTGTGTGACCACGTGCTGTCTTTGTGTTACAGCCATGATTTCATTGGTGAATTCACAACCAGCTACAAAGAGCTGTGTCGGGGTCAGAGCCAGCTAAACGTCTATGAGGTGAGTAGAGACACACACACAGAGAGAGAGAGAGAGAGAGCGAGAGAGCGAGAGAGCGAGAGAGAGAGAGAGAAGCTCAATCTGTTCATATGTGATTTTTGGTCTGGCGTTCAATCTGCCTTGAGAAAATAGCCCGAGCTGTGAAACCCTTTGTGTCACCCGCTGCCAATGGTTACACATGCCATTTTCTGTGAATGCTAAAATTGGATTTTATGAAATGACATTGTGTGAGCACACTCTTGAATACGGCTGTTTTGCTCCCTCTGTGGAAGTAATTATTTAAATCTGTGGCTGTATGTTGTCCTATAGCATTCAAGCGTCTGTGACATTGTGGCTGGATGATTTTGTTGCATTTTGTTACCATGGGCTCATTATAGGATATTTTATAATAGACTAGATAAATTGTGTAATAGTGTATTTTAGAAAAAAGTTTTTAAAAGTGTTATTGGGGCAGGACATTATTTGGAGTTTAAGCCTCCCCTTCCCGTAACACTGTGGTCTAACTGCTTCTTGCTCATTCACACTTCTAGGACACATTAGTTATGACAAAACCAGTCTGCTACACTGGGGGATCCTGTGGCCGGGGTGCATCTCTATGCACTTGTGCAAATCAATGTACTTGCCAACACAGTGAAATGGCGTTCCCCACTGGCCCAGGTGAGACTCGCTGGGTTGGCTTAGGTGGCGGGAATACTGGCAGAAATGCAACAGCGGTGTGTTTCCTGATTAGAGTCCTCTCAGATGTGTCCTCGTTGGGGCAGGCTGGGTAATTTGTGTTTATCCCCTCTGAGGCCCCTTTTGGTTCCCTGCTCATTAAAACACTTGCCACATTACATTAGCTGCCAAATTAGTTATGGAGCTGGCGTAGGAACGAGCGGGGGTAGTATCGAGCATGTTCGGCGGAGGGCGGATATAGGTAAAGAGAGAGAGCGAGAGAGACGCCCAGTGAGTGAGTGGTGGCATACAGACTTGCCCTTTTACACTGCTGACAAGGCAGAAAGCAGGTGAAGTCATTAACCTTCACAGACCTACGGGCTGGTTTTCAGATCCTTCCATTCTTCTCACCCACGTCAGGCCATCGGAAGAACCAGTCGAGCCCCCCCATCCCCCGTGACAACGAACAGTGCGTGCGCCTCTGCGGGAAACAAAGAGCTGCGCGTTCCACGCTCCGCAACGCCACGTTCACCTGACCCGACGTGTGCCTGTGTGTGTGTGTGTGTTCACCTCCCACAAGAGTTGTCTATCCCAGCAGTATTGGAGTTGACAGAAAGCCTAGCGCTAACATGGTTAGCTGTAATTGCGAGTGATGCATTATGGGCTGTGGCAGTGAGTGATGGCTGCACTGTTACACAGCATTATCTCTAACCAAGTGGATTAGAGGGGTGCCATCACACCAGAGCCTTGGTGGCGGAGGGAGGTGGGCGGAAATGGCACTCTACCATATGAATCTACATTTCACTTGTTTATGCCACACGGTTTGCTCTATGCCGATGCTTTATTCATGTGCGTGGACCACTGGAATGGACGAGAGAGACATTTTTATTTTCACCTTGATGGCAGTTCTTGCATACACAATTGCATACATAGCTACACTTTACTGCCCCCTTTACACCCTTTCACCTGTCCAACCGAGTTAAATGGTAAATGGACTGCATTCATACAGCGCTTTTCTAACTTTACGGCCACTCAAAGCGCTGTAGTATAGCCTCACATTCACCCACACATTCATACACTCTTGTTGATGGCTGCCATGCATGGTGCCACCTGACCACCAGGGGGAGCAGTTAGGGTTATGTAACTTATACCTCAGGGACACCTCCACACTTGGTGAGCGGGGTTCGAACCAGCGACCTCTGGATCACCCACTGCGTCACCGCCGCCTGTTGTTACGTTAACTAGGCTGGACAGTGCAGCGTGGTAGGCTATGACCGGAAAACAGACAGTTGCATATAGGGCAAGTGTCCATACGCCCGAATGTCCCCTGTTGCTTCAGTCTCTCTTCTTCCGCGGGCAAGTTTCTGCCGGATTCAAAAAAGGCTCAGCTGTTATTGATGGACAGGTGAAAAGGGGCGGGGTTTTGGCTTGTGGGTTCTCTTACATGCTATTACAGTAATCTGTGTTACTATGGAGGTACGAGTTGTACCAGTGTTTCCATGTAATACATTCTTCTATGAGAAGAGTTTGTGTGTGTTTGTGTTTTTGTAGGTGCGTGTCTATGTTGTGTGTGTGTGTGTGTGTGTGCGCGCGCGCGTGCGTGCGTGACCATGTTTATAACGGATCCATATTTCAGGCGGAGATACGGGCCCTTTGTGACTGCTCCGCTGTCACTTGGGGCACATGACATACGCCGCACCGCTACAGCACTGCAGCGCACAATGCCCCAAAGAATTCTGCACAGAGACATGATCAATGTTATCTCATTCCCACCTACTGCAGATATTACATTCAGCCCCTATGCTCCATTACCCCCCACACACACACACCATCCCCGACAACACAGAGGAGGAATGCAAAGATGGCTTTATTACCTGCCCAAGGGCGGATAAAAACAGGGTGTGTGAGAGTTTACATTAACATTATGCTCGTCTGCTCTACGCTGATGCCAGGTGGTGAGTGCCAAGAAGAAGCTCAAGAAGAAGAGATACATCAATTCTGGGACGGTGAGTCTGAAGGAGAGGGTCAGACCTTCCTAGTATGCATGTATGTATGTATGTGTGTATGTATGTATGTGTGTGTGTATGTATGTGTGTATGTGTATATAATATATATACTGTATATAATGTTTATATGTATATATATATAAGTTAACATTTGGCACTTCTGTGTGGGGGTTCATTTCCGTTTATCACTAATCGCCTGCTGCCTGGTTCTGATGTTACAGTCAAAGATATTGGAATAATAACAATGAGAGCACTGTAATACATTTCAATGGGAGCAAAAATGGAAAGCTTTCCGGTCTCTAAAGTGGGCGTGTCCCTAACATCATTTTGCTATGTAGGCTGACGTAGGCAGCGCCCATACATTTAAATGTCTGGTTGCATGGCCTTCAACAAAGTCGATTTACCCCAAAACAGTTTGCTGCAGAAATACTCAGATTGATTGTAGGTACTTGGACATTAATGTAATATATTCACAATACCCATTAGCGCCCCCAGAGAGAAATAATGGGCAATATTGTGGTCAAATTCCTGGACCTCCCTATTGACTTGCGTGGAACGCTGGATCGTTCTGGTCCGCATAAAAGGTAAAAAGTCCCCCTTCCTTTCCCAAAAATGTAATGCAGATGTGCCGTCCGTTGTGACCAGTCACCTCTGATTTATGGCATTCGTCGCCTGAATACAACAAACTGGAAAGTTCTAGCTTGTAGACACTATTGACCGCATGCTGACATGGAACAGCCAAAGGTCCGTGCAGCATGAAAGAACTGTGACTCTTTTATGTTGCTCGAGCATTTTGTCTGCTCCGTGTCTATATGGCGACCGCGTAATTAAAATCAGAGCCTATATATCCATCGCACTGGGCTATCTGTGTGCAGGGAGTGAGCGAAATGGGCCACTCGCGTCTGCTCGGGTGAACCACTTAGCAGCTGGGTGGTGTTCCCTGTGGCAAATGGTTCATTTTTGTGTTGGGTAAATTGTGTTAGTCTTAATTGCCAAGATGCGGGGTGACAATTGGATTATCTGTTCGACCTGTGTCCCCCAGGTGTCATTGCTGTCATTCAGCGTGGAGTCTGAACACACTTTCCTGGACTACATTAAAGGAGGGTAAGTTCATCAGGTGTTCGGCTGCCGCATGCATCTGCAGCTGATGTTTGTGAAGTAGTTGAACTGTCGAGCGAGTTCCGTGGGCACCACTGCTTCCTTTTGGCAGCCTAAGTGAAATCACAACGTAGTTCTGCTGCCCGTTAAACAGGCCGAAACGTGCGATGACATTTACATTTAGAGAGCAGAGCAGGCACTCCTACACGGCATTGACAGGGGAGACATTTTTGGTGCATTAATGTGCATTACAAATCTCTTTTCTTTGCCATCCCTGCGGTTGTCTCCAGGGGTCCATGGGCTGGCACTCAGAGAGAGACCACAGTCTCTGCACTGTTACAGCCTGTGTTCACTCACCGCAGAGTGGGTCGTCGTTCCTCCACTCCCTGAGGAGGAGGGTCTGCTGCAGTGGCCGGGGTGGATGAATGTGGATGACATGATGATGAAACATTGAGAGGAATTTTAGTGCTTAATTAAAAGCAGTCAACCTGTTACATATGGAAATGTTTCTCCGTGGATCGGTGGCGCTGCCCCGGATTCACGTCTGTGCTGCTTTGCATCCTGACAGCCCGGTGTCCCAGATCTGTCCTATTGACTCACATAAATATATATATACACACACACACACACACACACACACACACTTTCTCACACACAAACACACACGCACACACACACACACACACAGGGTATACCCGGTCTCCATCACTCCACACAGTGTTGTTCTCCCCACACAGAGGAGCTTGACAGTGCAGACGGGGGAATAGCGAGAAGGGGGAATGACATGTGATGGACCCAGAGCGTCCTCCTCCTCATCCTCCTCCTCCCCCTGATCAAGAGTCATGAAACCCCCCTCTAACCAGACCCCCCCCCCCATTAGGCCGGTGGAGATGGAGCTGGTTCTTTTATCTCGGGTGCCCAGCTGCAGCCAGTAGCGACGCATCAGGCAGAGCTCCAGACGCTGCTTGAGTATTAGATTTGATGTATTAGATATGTGATATTGACCTGGGCCTTATCTCTGCTCACTCGCTAAAGGGTGTTCAGGACGGGGGTGGATTTGTCTTTCTCTTTAATTCTTTACACCGTGGGTAAGAAAGTGATGCCCATCACACTTAACACAACTGATATTTTGCAGTGCATTGGTTTTTCGTTAATGTGGCAATTGGCACGGGAATTAGAATAGAGGTTGTTAAGGTCATAAGGACTTACCATGCAGAGTGGCTAATGCAACATTTATATTCTTTTCATTACATGCACATTCCCTTTTTTTACATTAAAATTTAAATGAAATCGCTCTGGGTCACAGTTTCCATGCAGCTGCTATAGAGTGGAGGTGTTAATATGGTTTAAAGTAATAGTTTCTTCACAAAAAAAAACACCCTGTCACATGGGGAAGTGAGCCATGATACTGGCATTTACAGTAGATGTTTTTGTTTCAGTTTGCTGTATGAAATGTTCAGTTTATTTCACACAAAGCAAACTGTTCTCTCGTCAGCTAGCTATAGGCTACAGTGGGTAGAGCAAGGCGACAGGTGATCCAAAAGTCGCTGGTTCGATCCCGGCTAACTCCTCACTAAGTGTCTAGGCGTCCCTGAGCAAGACACCTAACCCTAACTGCTCCCAGCAGTTGGTCGCACCTTGCATGGCAGCAATCTCCATCGGTGTATGAATGTGTGTGTGAACGGGTGAAGGCGAGGCGATCATGTAAGGCTCTTTGAGTGGCCGGAAGGTCAGAGAAGCGCTATATAAATGCAGTCCATTTACCATATAGGCTACAGTGTCTGGTGCCTGAGAAAGGAATCACTGGTGTGACATTTAAACTTCCACCAGCATAGCAGAGGTACAAATACAGCCACAGCCCGCCCTATATTTTCCTCTACAGAGCCACGGGTAATGCCACCCTATACACAGTGCCTGCTTGTTCCCTCCAACGTAGAAGCTTAGAGGAGATGAGTGTCCTAGATTTAGCTTTGTTTGTGATGGACTGCAGCTGCCAAGTCCAGGTCCAACATAGAGGGACACTGTTGGCATTGTTCTGCAGCACAATGCTGCACACTGGGTGGAATGATGAGAGATCGTATGAGAGAGAGTTGTAAGGGGTGAGGGAAGGAGAGTGTGATGGGGGGTGGGGGATAGAGAGAATGAGGTACAGGGGAGGGAGAGGGAGGGGGGAGATGGGGAGAGGAAGAGAGCGGGAGAGAGAGAGAGGGAGAGAGGGAGATGGAGAGAGAGAGGTAGAGACAGACCAAGAGAGAGAGGGAGAGAGGTAAATGTAGAGAGAAGTAGTGGGAGAGAGGGAGAGAGAGAGAGACAAACAGACAGACAGACCAAGAGAGAGAGGGAGAGAAAGAGAGAGAGCCCTATATGGAAGTGAAGTATGGGGTCCACTCAGTCAGCATGACCACATTAGATGGGACAAGCATCCTATAGAAGCCCTGCATGCAGAATTCTGCAGAATTTTATTGAACATACAAAGAAAAACACCCACCAATGCATGCAGGGCATAATTAGGCCGTTATCCATTAATAATAAGTATCAAGAAAAGAACACTCAAATTTTTAATGCATCTTAAATCAAGTCCCCGTAATACACTGCAATTTGAAGCACTGCTAACCCAAGAACTGAACCCTTTCCTTTCAGTCAGCTGATCATGAGACTTACTAACCAACTAACACCTAACACTGTTCCATCTCAGATCAGCACTGCTT
>JAODUH010078149.1:0-39623 GCA_027564835.1 Typhlichthys subterraneus
AGTCAATATATATATATATATATATATATATATATATATATAAACTAAAACAATTAATTTGTGACACTACAGGGGCAAGTCTAGACACTGATGACGGATTGTACTTTTAACATATTGTATTTAGAATTTCCTTGTTGATGATTTTACAAGGATCAGCATTCACAAATGGAATATGTATGTGCAACTTACTGTCCAGAAGTCAGACATGCAGCCAATGGACTGAAAAGAAACGCCGCCGGCACTGGGTGTTGTGACAAACAGGTTGGTCATGGCGTTGGTATAGTAGTAGGCACTTGAGCTTGTCATACCATATGTCACTGAAAGACAACATGTGCTCATTGTTATGCCCATCACAGGCTTTGCTCTTCTGGTTTACATGTTGCTCCATTCAAACGGTAAAGATAAGAAACAGAAGCAGATGCAGAAGGCCTCATTCTTGTTTTTCAGATGCGTTCGTGTCACAGCAGTCAAACAGAGCCAGATTAGAGGCGGTAATTAGTTTGAAGAGATGGTGCAATAGCCTCATCAAACAATATAAATCCCAGCTAGACAAAGCAACAATGGTTTAGGTCAAAGCTCTTATCAGTGAGAGCAAGAGGACACTGCCCATGTTCCTTTCACTGCTAATGTTCACCTGGACAATAGCTTTCAAACGCCTGAAAAGAAAGGGCTTTTATGGTGGCCACTAAAGTAGGGGAAAGCACTTGATGATAAATCAACTTAAGTTTACAGAAACCTTCCACTTTACATTAATTCATCAGTAGTTCAAGTGATGTTAATGTATACTTATGCAGTTCAGAATACAATAAATTGGGTCCACAATGCATTGCAGAATATGTTTGCAAAATAAGTTATTTGTGGGATTGGTAATTATGCTATGTCATGGTTATAAAAGATAAGATGATGAAATTGTACTCTGTGGCAACGCTTTGCCTTCATGTGTTTTTTCGCTTGAGGTTCATATTATTTTGAGTTGCTATGAGGTAACATATAATGTATACGATTAATATGATGTACACTTACAGAGACATATATCCACCAGGAACACCACGTAGACCAACAGCTCTCTCATCGTAGTTCGGACAAACAGTTCTCTATTGTTTGACGTGTTCTCAGTCAAAGTTGTACGCCATAATCCTGCAGAGAATACGAGATGTCAGTTATCTGATTATTTATGGCTCATTTTGGGAAGACTCTAGGCTAATGTAATCTATGTACAGATTTTAATAGTAATTATGGCATTTCACTAATTGGCACAGACATAGAACACTGATGTGTGCTTTTGCTGTTTCCATTTTATATCCTCACCAATTTGATATAAAAGGGTACGTTTAGCCTTTTATGTCAAAAATAAATAATTAGTCACCCTGATCTATGCAGAGCAGCTTCCTACCTTTGACAAAGGAACAGCACCCTCTGCGTTTTGCTACGATGCTCTGGTCGAGGGGTTCCGGCTCCTCAGGGAATGATTTGGGGAGGTCCGGTTTGCACTTGCTGTCTGCAGAGCCCTGGAAGACAGTCTGGGGGTTGTAGATGGTGCTCACTGACCGGGGCAGGGGTGGAGGGGAGCTACAGTAGCCTTGGTTCACCCAAGCCCCGGTCCCCAAACCATCCATCTCACACTCCACCTGGCCTGTCAGGTGGCTCTTGACGTGGTTGTTCAGGCGCTTCATGTTGGGAGTCACCTGGATGTGTCCGTACAGTCAGGAGGATAGCGTCCAAACTCAGAGGGTCAAATGAAGCAGAGCGGCCAGGCCAGCTTTTGAACACCTGCTGGTAGAGTGACGTTAGAGGGTCAATGACATAAGCAGTGGTGAGGGAGGAGCTGTCACTCACAGTCGTGATGAAAGCCAACACCCTCTCTAATGGCATTATATTATATTATTATTATCATTTCAACAATAGTTTTTACAGTGCAAAGACCTATTTTTGTCCATTTGTCCCCATTACAATTCTCCACAGCTGTTGCTTTTTAAATCCTGTCTTTTAAGACGGGACAAATGAAACATATTAAAGATTTAATGGTCAAAACACGTCCAACTGACAAATAAATGATTTCTGCACACATAAGTCATTGTGTCTCTCTAAGCACTCTGGGCACATTGTCATTATAAATGAACAACTCTTTCAGTAGCAAGCATTCACTCATTACATGTCAGTTATATTTGATAATAACTGTTGACTGAATATGTGAATTTCATTATTTCCAGAGCCATTTTCTGCTGTTTAACAATCCAAAGCAGTCCTTACAGAACTGGCATAATACACTAAACATTGCAAATTACTAAATGCATTACATATGCAAACATTCAACACAGCATCTGAACACATTTGACCATCTGTATCTGTATTTCCAGTAAACTCTCATACTACACACTGTTTTTGACATTGAAGATTAGTTTGGTTGCATGATTAGGCTGTGCCTATTTGTCAATCTATATATACGCCCACACAGATATGATATGATATGAAATTATATTACAGGTTTTTGATCGTTATGGTACTATATTCACAAGTATGTGACCCGTTTTCAAAACTCTTAATGCATTAAAACACATAATCAATCACACTCATTACACAGAAAGTATTACGTTCATTGTGTTCATATATATTTCTGAAAATGGTTGTTTTTATGTGTGAAATAGAACATTGATTTACAGTATAACCCATACAGAATACAGTTTTACATTTAATAATACAATCAGTTAATCAAACAGCAAACAATGCAAGATACATGTTCCAAAATGAAGTGAAAATGAAGTTTTGAAAGTGCTGTAATGTACTGCAGTCCTGATTCTTACAGTGACTCACACTGGTTTGCTGTAACAGGCATTACTGTATGTATTGTAGTCTGGAATCTCTGTTCAATTTACAGTGTATTTCAAAGGTGCCTTAATAACTGTCACAGACCAAAATGCCTCTGGTTGCAATTGAATATACATGCAGTACTGTAACAACTGAATGCATGGAAACTATAAGTTTATTTGGTTATGCATGTATTTAAATATTGTTGAGGAGTCAGTGAGGGACGTATATGTGTATTTTTGTTGTTTTTCATGACTGTATATATTGTATTTTTAATATACTGTATATTTGTGTTTAGGACCTCCTTGGAAATGAGACGGTTCATCTGAAGGTGTTTATCATTGTAATAAATGTATACTTACTGTATATAGTTCGTTCTTTATGAAAAAACATTCCTCTGTACATTGTATCAAACCTGTTTGATACTAATCACATTCTGCATTACTGCAATAAGGGCAGGGTTGGGTACTTTTTAAATGTAATCCGTTACAGTTACTAGTTACCAGACTACAATTACAATCAGTAACAGAATATTTGGCATACCTAAATTTAGTAGCATAATCTGAGTATTTTACATTACTTTTAGATTACTTGATGCGTGGAAATCTTGTCTGAATGGGAAGGTGATCAGACGTATATGCCAGAGCAAATGAAATAAACTCTCAGATTCCCCACTGTAATACAGTTACTTTAGACATTTTAAAAGAAACTGAGCTCGGGTCTAGTTTGTGTCTGAGGGGACAGGAGCCGGACAAAGCTATCAATCTTCTGGGCAATTTTCGTTCCTATCTTCACCTACAGTATGGTCATGAAGGGTGGGTAATGACCAAAAGAACTAGATCACGGGTACAAGCGGCCAAAATGTTTTTTCTCAGGAGGGTGATGGGCTTTTAAAGATAGGGTGAAAAGCTTGGCCATCCGTGTGGAACTCAGAGAGCGACTGCTCCTTTGCGTCGAAAGGAGCAAGTTGAGGAGGTTTGGGCATACCTCCTCAACCCCCTGGGCGCCTCCATATGGAGGGTTCCAGGCACGTCCAGCTGGCAGGAGGCCCGAGGAAGACCCAGGAGGTGGAGAGATTATATCTCCACACTGGCCTGGGAACACATCGGGATCCCCCAGTCAGAGCTAGTTAATGTGGCTCAGGAAAGAAGTTTGTGGTCCCCTGCTGGAGCTGCTGCCCCCGCGACCCGGCTATGGGTAAGCGGATGAAGATAGATGGATAGATGGATGGATGGATAGTTAATGGGTATCATTATGTATGGTAATTATTGATGAGAATGTAGTGGCTTATACTTTGCAAACATACATTTTCATTTTATAGTTAAAAGAAACCATGCAAACCAGGTGAAAAATGCATAGGTTTACAAATGTTTCAGTAATTATCTATTAAAAACATATATACATAATACATATAAAGTTGTGAGAAAAAACGATACTTTGATGATCTGCTGATTTTTGCATAGTACCATACCATATTTGTGAAATAGTGCAAAAACAATAAAAAAAATTAAAAAAGTATATTATATTATATTATATTATATTGTATTGTATTGTATTGTATTGTATTGTATTGTATTATATTATAATATATTATATTATATTATTTGTCATGTCTTTATATAACAGGCCTAAACTAACAAAGCTAATTGAAGTACCCTTTCACACTGACCTTTAACGAACACATACAATTACAAAGCTTACTGACCTAATGAAAATTAATTATTGGTTAATGAGCTATGTATTTGTGAGTGTGCATGTGTGTGCACGTGTGTGTGTGGAGCCAGTTGGAGCAGTTGGTCAAGCATTGATGTTATCTAGCTGAGACAGACAGGGTTGGGTCCAGCTATGGCTCTTCATGCAAGAATGAGTCTGAACAGAGCTGTTATCCACAGCCATTACCCAACAATAGAATTTAATTTCTGCTCCTCCGGTGATGCCGTGGCAGGATCTGGCACACGATGGCGTGGTTTTTATTTTTTAAATGTCCAACACTAATGTCACTAACAAATGTCACACACTTGTGGCGTTATGGCGTTATGGTTCATTGTCAATCATGTATGGTTGGATTCATAAGGATTATACATTTCACTGGTGGTTTTAAAGCAGTGTGGGAAGAATGCAACCAATTATATGATGCATAATGGTAAACAATTTTCTGTCCAACCATATACATTATTTTTGTAATTGAGAAGAAAAAAGTGCTTGCTTAAATTTGCCAACCCACTGACATAACAGTGACGTATCTCCTACGGGCTGTATAGACAAAGGCCGTGGACTTTACCTGCATGTCATTACTGCGGGATAGAAAGAAAATTAGATGATGGAAAAAAAATATAGACAGTTTGGTGCATATTATTTGTTATATACTTTATATATTTATTTATTTATATCATGATTTATATAGAATTAACATGAACCACATGGGTCAATTTTGATGGTTGTTGCCTTTGAAGATTATTATTTGTATTAGGAAACATAGTATAAATAATAATTTAGCCAATTAATTAGATGGATATTTTTAAATATACAACAAGACAATTTTAATAAAAATGTTAATTGAGGTAAACAAAACACATGAGAAATAACATGCCACAAGACTACATTACTTAGAAAACATTTATTTACACTTTGAGAAAATAAACATTATTGCAGTGCTTATTGACCTGAACCTATAACTCAACATCCATTGAAAATTGCACAGCATTTTGGTGCCGTAAAATCATACCACAATTTCATAATCATGCTAATTATGCATTGAACAGAAGTGGTTCTACATTGTTGGGTATACAACCCTAACAAAAGTTCAGAACTGATAGGACGCTATATGATAGTCAAATAAAGACTACATAAATGACAACCTAAAAACATAATACAAATGTATTTACTTACTCCTAGACTGGAGGAAATGCCTGTGTTTTGACACGTTCAAATGTCTTATGTTGTAGCGATCAAAGCAGTCTACATTTGTACCTGATAGCCATTCAACTGACAGAATGACGAGTGAATGTACTCCTGTTCTGCCGGAGCGCTGTACCTCATGAGGTAGTTCTCAGTCTGCACACAGTCAAAATGTAGGTCCAACCACTGCCTGTGGGGGACACTGTGCCGTCTAGCATCAGTCAGGATCCGATTGAGGGCCATGATGTAGCTGAGAGCCATCTGCAACGTCTCATACTTGGACAGTTTTGTATCATGGCCCCACTGGGGAACCACTTTCCGCAGGCCGTCGAAGGCTTTGTTTAAGCCCTGCATCCTCTTGCGCTCGCGGGCATTGGCTGCCATTCTCCTCCTGGTGGCTCCTTTCTGTGGACTCTTGGAGTCAGACTCAGAAGACTCAGATCCAGAGTCACCACAGCTGGGTCGACGAGACTTCATGCTGCTGGTTAAACTGCTGGGTGTTCTCCGGTCTGCTCAGTGACAGGGTGACAGTGAGAACTGTGTCTCCAATCTCTCCTCCAGGATTCCTCTAATCTAGGAGCTCTGTAGTGGTCCAGACCGCTGGTCCTTTGTGCGGTATGTCAGCTAGTCCAGCTAGGGTGAGTCCTCTCAGTGTGTGGAGGCTATTAGGTCTTTAGGTCTCTGATCTAGGAGACAGCGGAGGAGCAGCTTTTATATGATGGGCCAGACGAACAGGTGGCCATATTGGGGTCCCCTACTCACACCATGCTCAACATAGCTAGTGGAACACACCCATGCAGAGTCATACACACACACACACAAACATCTTAATGAAATTCCAATTATCCTGTGCTGCTGTATCTGGCTGTGACTTCACTCTGAGCCATGTGCCTGAGCCAACACCAATAGTCACCATCTGGCTGCAAGCAACTTTCTACAACAAAAGCTCTATATAGCAAAAGTCATTTTTGGTAAATACACCTACATTACATTTCCCAAAGAGGCTACATCTTCTCTACATAAAAAAATATAAATTAAATGAAAAAAGAACAAAAATTATTGATATTAAATAACTACTCAGCAATAATAACGCTATTATATAAAATTATCTCTTGAAGTAAAAAGTAAAAAAAATATCTAAAATGTGTTTTCCAATTGCGTTATTATTGATATTATTATTATTATTATTATTATTATTATTATTTGCATATACGCTCATGTACAAAACTCAAATCTATTTCTAATATTGTACTGTTGATTTGATATATTCTCTATATCAGATCAATTATTTCCCAATAATAGTCAAACAATTTCATGCGTATAAAGTACCATTCTAACTAAAAATATTGTATCAGTTTTCTATAAAAATCTAAGACATTTTCATTTGCTCATATTCAGTGCATTCTAACATAAAAAATAGCAAGTTTCACTTTCCATGGCACCACTTCAATTGATATTAACAGTAATCTGAGATTTGCTCGAGGCAACAGAAGTTAAGTGTGACCTATAGCCTGAAGGATTTTGACAGGAGCACAGCTTTATATATGAATCTGTATCAATATAGTGGATTAGAGATGCTGTCTCATATTGTCCAAGATAGGTGAAGTAAGGCTTTCAACCAAATAGACAAAACATATTCGATCAATTAATGCATAAAAGGGTCTCAGACGCACAATATAGGGCTGTTTTGCCCTGTTGTCATCGTGAACAGGGGTTCACAGGGGAAATTAATAATTGATCCCTCTAGTGGCCCGAAATAAAGGACAGACATAATCACTTGTATGTCTGTTCTTTCCATCTGTCACCTTTCAATTCAGTAATTCAAGAGAATGAAGGAGGACCACCATCACACACACACACGCACACACACACACACACACGCACACAAATGCACAAAGGCAGGCCTAAACACACTCTATGTCCCATACACATCCATCACATATACCCACATCTCCAATGTTTTGGCGTTTCTGAGTATTATATTTAAAAAAAAGTTAAATAATAATAAAGAAATACAATTAAATATATAAATATATATATAAATAAATATATATATAAATATATAAATAAATATATATATATATATATATATATCATCAGGGGACTCATGACTCACGATAAGTCGGCCACGACTAGGAATGTACAAACAATGATATGCCCAAGTAGCTAGGAAACCATGAGAGTTGTGTTATTCAGTTTAGATCATACTGTACATTAGCAGGGTTGGGTTTTGGTAAAGTGGATGGCGCTGTATCTGACTTTATACCATTAGATGTCACACTAAGCTTTATACCACTAGATGTCACACTAAGCTTGATACCACTAGATGTCACACTAAGCTTTATACCACTAGATGTCACACTAAGTTTTATACCACTAGATGTCACACTAAGCTTTATACCACTAGATGTCACACTAAGTTTTATACCACTAGATGTCACACTAAGCTTGATACCACTAGATGTCACACTAAGTTTTATACCACTAGATGTCACACTAAGCTTGATACCACTAGATGTCACTAAGTTTTATACCACTAGATGTCACACTAAGCTTGATACCACTAGATGTCACTAAGTTTTATACCATTAGATGTCACACTAAGCTTTATACCACTAGATGTCACACTAAGTTTTATACAACTAGATGTCACACTAAGCTTGATACCACTAGATGTCACACTAAGTTTTATACCACTAGATGTCACACTAAGCTTGATACCACTAGATGTCACTAAGTTTTATACCACTAGATGTCACACTAAGCTTGATACCACTAGATGTCACTAAGTTTTATACCACTAGATGTCACACTAAGCTTTATACCACTAGATGTCACTAAGCTTTATACCACTAGATGTCACACTAAGCTTTATACCACTAGATGTCAAACTAAGTTTTATACCACTAGATGTCACACTAAGCTTTATACCACTAGATGTCAAACTAAATTTTATACCACTAGATGTCACACTAAGCTTTATACCACTAGATGTCACTAAGTTTTATACCACTAGATGTCACACTAAGCTTTATACCACTAGATGTCAAACAAATTTTATATCACTAGATGTCACACTAAGCTTGATACCACTAGATGTCACTAAGTTTTATACCACTAGATGTCACACTAAGCTTTATACCACTAGATGTCACACTAAATAAATGCCTTGTGGGCCACACAGAAACACACACACACATATATATACATAAATATATGCCCATGGTTGAATGCTGCCAATATTGCAGATGATATATACATTCTCATAATCTGACCATTTTTATGGCATACCACCATGAAACATAAGGGAAATGAAACCCTTATGAATTGTTTCTTATTCCTTATTGTAACTTTTCTTTAGCAATTGTATAGTGCCTATATGAATTTAATTTATGTAAAGCACATTGTACAAAAAGTGCAACACAAATAATGTTAATATTATTATATTTTTACCTAATCCTATCAATCAATCAATCAATCAATCATATAGCGCAAATCACTCTTTCCTTTATTTGCTTGGGGCATAGCAGCAGGTTATTGATGATAATGCCTATTGGCTCATGGACACATGCTGGTATGCTCTGGTCATTTTAGGATGGGCTGGTTCGCTGTGCAATCAGGCACATAATCCCATCTACCATTTGGTTCATTGATTACAGATTGACGTAGCAGGCCAGCTGCTGCTTGTCTTGTCTTGTCTTGTCTTGTCTTGTCTGAGGGCCTAGTAGTCTGAGACATGGTCGCTCCTGCCACGCTATTCCAGCCGAACACAATGATTGGCTGTAAATTGATGGCTCCACCATAAGCCATATGTCACAAGGAAGGAGTGACCATTCTGTTTAATCAAATACATGTAGAAAGTACAGTGAATAATCCCCACTGCAGTATATGGTCTGTTTTGACAACTCTCATCATCTTTACAGGATTAGTATGGCTATACTGTACATTATGCTTTCCATTCCTTCTAGTATTGCACTATGGGTAATAAAGGCTCCCAACACTGCAACACTGAAGAGCAGGCATCAATGTGGAGTACATATTGTACAGTAGTGTTGATGTAATGAATCAGACAGCTACAGCAATTCAAAGTGTATTCTAAGGGATGCATACACAGTGCGCTATTTAGTGTGGTTAAGACATTTATTTTTAATACTTAATACATCTACTATGCTATATAAATTATGAATTTCATATAGCTAAATCAGCACTGAAAAAATAACTGAGCAAAGAAACCCAGTTTAAGAATCATGTTATTTCTCCGTTTCCTCACAACATCCTAAATATACCTCCCACTTGCAATATATACATCTACCAGCCGGGCATTGAGCAGAGGTGACAGCTGCTCAAATGAAGCTGAGAGTGTAACTAGGTCATGAAAGGTGAATATCATTTCACGCCTATTTGAACTTTACTTCCCTCTAATCGGACTGATTGGCTATGCTTAATTGGCTTTTGTTCAAACCTGATATACCATAGCTCATATTACATTATGGACAGAAAGGTTGACACTAACAAGACCAGACTATTGCAACACTTGCGTTTTAATAAATATAACTTTATTATTGAAAAGAAAAATTATTTTACATTGTGCAACATTAGATCAATTCAATATGTGATTTAAATTATACAATTGCTCAAACATACCAACTTGAATTGGTTATAATATACTGTCATTATCTTTGCTTTCAAGAGGTGTTCTTATCAAATAAATGGTTACTCATTTTAACACTGAATTGAAGCTCACATGCTTTGTTTGAGCTAACTCAGCCCATTCATTTTCAATTACTCATTTTGCAAGTCATAGTAACCCATCTTCACATTTTCTCATCAGAAAAATATAACTTTGTAATCACAATGATAGTGTTTCTTGGAATTGCAAACAAAGGCATTGGATTAACAACACATTGGTATCTATCCATCAGTAATCAATGTACAGTATTCGCCAGTTATCTGAAATGGCACAGTTGTGGTTATGTTATCAGCTGGTGGCACGCATGCACATGGTGCAAAAATGTCAAACCTTTACAATAAGAAGCATAAGGAAAAGCCCAACTCTAGAAATATTGAAACAACTTGTCCAGCATCTATTAGTACAGTAGTATCTCTACTGTATTTTACTATCTTTACATTATTGGTAAACAATAACTTATAAATCCTTTGTAAAGTTAAACAAACTTTTACCAGTGCAGGTATATGTTTTCAAAGTACCACAATATATACCTGTAACTAGGGATTAAGCACAGATGACAAAAATATTTAAACGTCAACATTCAGCAGCAGCTCAAAGCATTGCGCATTCAACTCTAGTGGCTCATGAGCTAAGACTTTGCATTTGTGTGTTTTTATGTGAAGAACACACTTATAATGACATCTAAATAGGATAGGTGACTAGCCCACCAGTGGTTGTGTTAGCTTTGCCATCCAGCAGGTAGCATATCACTTCATATGCATCACATAAACCACATGAGAATAGGTACTCAGATCATTATTCCCAACATGGGCTTGTGTCGCCACCACAACTCACATTCAAATGTGGGGCTCAAGACCCTCTTATGGTTTTCTGTCTTATACATTTGATACATTGTTTATGTTGTACCATATTCCATACTTCTTATAGTATCCTGGCTAGTGTTTTCTGTTTGTGACTACAACTAAAGCAAAAAGAAGCACATCAAAGCCTTTGGTGTTGGGGGCAGGTTTAATAACCAGACCACAGATTTACCATGAATACAAGCTGGTTCAGTATTGACTCAGCCACAAGGTAAGCTATATGAACCACTTCTTATTGGGGAAGGCTGCGGGCCAAAGGGTCGAAGGTTAGGTTAGAGAAGATGCTACGCTCTGGGACAATGCTGTGTTTGTGTATGAACACCCTCACAGCTCCTCGCTCTCCAACATGGCCTCCCGAGGGGAGCTCGAGAACAAGATGGGACTGTTCTCGGCGGTGGGAAAGGCCGATTTGATGTCCAGTCCCTGGCCTGTCAGGGCTGCGTAGCGGCTGCCCGCGCGCGGCACCTTCTTCATGGGCATGGGAATGCTCTGGTGCCATTGTGCTGCGTGCGAAGTAGACAACTAGGATTACTATGTAGACTGCAACTTGTAAGCTGCCTGATGGTGTGGAACCAAGCTGATTAGTGTAAACACAGTGGCCGAGGCATTTCACATTTACCATAAATGTCTAGTCTAGCAGTGCACGATATGATCCCAGCGTCGTTTTTAGCCGACACTGTGTACCAGCCAGCATCCTCTTTCCTAGTTGGCTGGATGAGGAGACACACATAACCGGTGGCATCCTGGTGCATGCTGGAGGAAAACGAACAGTCATTACAAAGGAGCGTGATGGCCATTCAATGATGTGTTCTGTGTTTCTAACTGACCTGCACCGATCCTTGGTTTTAGGAATGGTGTCGTTGTCTTTCTTCCAGAAGATGACCGGTGGGGGCATGCCCAGCACCCGACACACAAGCCTGACGGCGGTGCCCTCTGGGATCCCCGTGTTCTGAAGCTTCTCCACGAAATGAGGAGGCCGTTTCATCTCTCTCTCTGAGGTCAAGGGAAGTCACATGACCCTATCTTATAGGCATGGCCTGACCGGTATGCTCCTTACATGAATTTAGTTCGTTTCTTTTCCTAAAAGCTTCATTTTAAATTAGATATTAAAATCTCTCCAAATGTTTATACATACACACACACTGTATACGTAACATTTATTTATTTATTTGTGTTCTGTTGTGTTGCAGCTCTTACCTGCAACATTAAGTTCCAGGCTAAATGAGCTCTGGCCTGCTTTGTTGCTTGCAATACATGTGTATGTGCCGGCATCGCTCTGCTTCAGAGGGTCAATGACTAGAGAGTGGATGCCATTCTCCCTCACTAACATCTTGTGATACAGGTCAGGATAGATGGGCTTCCCATTGACCAACCACATCAGCTCCGGGTTGGGGAGGCCACTCACCTGTGACACAGCAAGTCTGATGTAAACACAGCACAGCACAACACAACACGTGCATGTTTCTTGCTTCATCCGAAGGGCATTGGTCTGCTACCAACCTTACAGTCTAGCCTACACAGTCTTCCCTCATGACCTAGCAGGTCGCCCGGAGCTTGCAGGAAGTGCGGCTTAAAGAAACGCTCCTGGATCTGCTCGCCTTCTTCAACCTCCTGTATGCGCGCACGCACCCTGCATACATGAAGACAGGTTGTGTAGTTACTGATCTACACATCAACAGGGGCAACTGCCTTTCACCCTTCCATTAGAGCAGTAAACATCATTATCTTCTCGAACAGCTTGCTAGCTAGCTGGATCCCTGGGCTGAACAAAGACTATTGTGGCCTCTGCAGAGCATAGTCCCGCTCACCTCTGAGAGTGAATAGGTGTCATTCGGTTTCTGGGAGGTCCCGTTTGGACTATCAAATGACCCGAGCAGCTTATTCGCCCCTGGAAGGGAATTAGAACGTCCAATCAGATTTGGCGACAGCAGAAAAAGCCTCGGCAGCTAATAAAAAGCAAGTACTACCTGGGGATTAGATGCCATGATGGTGTAGTTGCCGTCATCGTCGGCGGTGGTTGGGTCTATGTGCAGGGCACAAGTGCCATCCCCTTCCCTGATCTTCTTGTAATGGTCGTGCTTCCTCAGGATCTGCTTCCCGTCTTTGAACCAGTACACCTACGGAGAGGCACATACATATAAGCACTCTGTGAAATGCCTGGGAAGCTACAGGGTGTGTGTGTGTTTGTGTGTGAAGGAACGGCTGCCCCACCCACATAAGTTCAACTGAAATGACAGAGAGATGTTGCAGTCTGAATACAATAGTAGAAGGCACACATGCACTCTCACCTTGGGTATGGGGATTCCCAGCACTTTACAGGAGAATGTGACAGGAACCCCCTCCATGGCTTTGAAGTTCTTCAGCTTCTTCTCAAATATGGGAGCAATGCATCTGCCGGTGGGGATTTCGTCGTGCTGAACCTCATCGTCTGACTCCTCCACTGGGGTGCGCTCCAAACGAAACTCGATCTCACTCATCAGCCTCTGCTCGAAGTTAGACACTCTGTACTCCTATGGAAATAGATACAAGTAATCTGCATATTCAATGTAGAATTGCAGGGAAACAGATGGTGCGTACACTGGGATCTGATGTTGTTGTTTTTTTAACAACCATATATTCACAATAAAACAACATTGGTATCACTTTCAAGCAACACTGGTATCACATTAAAGCAACATTTATTGTGAAATAGAAATACAGATTGTGTCTTGAAACCCTTCTATAGTAACGATCATGCAGTGTCTTCCAGAAGCTACGGCATGAATGTGGCTCTGGAAAGAGGGTAAAACAGAGAACAGAGAACATATTGAAACAATACTTAAACTGTGCGTAAATACTAGATACCAAATTCTAATTTGCAAAATGTTTTTAGCAAGCTTGTTTTGCTAAAAACATTCCTTACTGGCCAACATGATGATAGATTTATTGAGAATTTAAAGAACAAGGATTGCAGTCGCTTTTAAAGTTAAAACCTCAGAAACTGAACATTTCTAAGCATTAGCCTCCTAAACAGGTAATTAAATTAGGAACTAGGAACATTTTGACATCTGAATATCTTTTCAGATTATTCATGCATGACAAATTAGTGAACAATAGATTGACCTCCGCTTGTTTAGAGATATTAACTAACCATGGTAATTAAATATGAGAGTATCCCAGTGATTTAATATCTGGGTCAGAAACCAAATAGCCCATACAGCAATGCAGATGGAGGATGGTCTTTGTACCTCATCATAGTTAAAGACAGTAGCGGGAATGTTTGGTCCAAAGGGTCTGCTCACTGTTTTCCCCTCATTAATCAGCTTCTATGAGGGGATAGGGATGAACACCAACGTGGACACGAATGAATGAACAAATAAACAAGCATTCTTGCTAGTCATCTTTTTCACCGTACTTCAGCAGTAATAGTGCAATTCACATGCATGTTACTGACATGTAGCGGGATGGATGAACTGTAGTTTAGCTCACAAGAAGTGTAAGAAACTACCCTGGATTCATGACAGTGATTTATGTTATCACACACACAGAGACAGATGCACACAATGGTGAATGTGCTGAATAAATGATTGGGAAATTATAATTAATGAGTGGAATGAAGCACCTATAAAGTTTGTAATTCTGTAATTAAACAGACAAACATATATGAGTAGCCAATACAGTGAACACACATTACAAATGTATTTAAACAGCTGCTGAAGATAAGTAAACTTACTGTACACGGACGTCCTTTGCTACAGTCCAACTAAATGTCAGTTGAATTGCATTTACAGTAATTTTGTCAAATCTATTTGTAATTGTTTTTATGTCAAGACTCTACCAACACAGGGGATTAATAATTAATGTACAGTACTGTAGCTATATTTCAGCATTAGTCTGTATGTACTAGATACATTGTAGGTAATGGCCCTACATATCCTATATATACCAAAGGTTTGTTCAATCAGAACTTCAGATGTAGTACCTGTTGATGTCCAAAGTGAGTAGAATCGTCCCTAAACCGAAGCTTTTTCTCAATGTCATAGAGGAGAGATTCTTTGGTCTCACGAAGGTCTTCATTGGACGATGAATGTGTCCTGGGTAACCTCTTGAGGGTACCTTGTGGCCTGAAGAGAACAGAGAAGACATAAGATAAGACCGTTGGGTTCACAAGAACCTCACAGAAAGGTTTTTCAATGCAAAGTCTGACTCATTAAATGCATTTAGTCTTTATTATATAGTTGTTTTTTTCCCTGTATTTATTCATCTATATCTCATGCAGATTTGCAACATCTAATTGTTATTATTTTGATATTCAGTATAATAAAATTCTGGAATAAAAGTACTTTGGAGTAGTTCTTGTGTACCTTATTACATTAAGAACACTTCTACCTGAAGATATATCAATTACATTTATAGACACATAAGTATGTTTTTGACCAAATCAAAGAATAGAAGGCGAAGATTGAAAACAGAAAATGGGGGAAAAAGAATTCTGAATTCCACTTCATACATATTGCGAAACGATGGCTTGTTTCATGCCAAGCATTTATTCTCGAGGGAACAGGGTTTAACACAATTGCAAGAGATGATTGCAATGGAGGAGCGTAGCGTCCCTTACAGCACCTTGGTTTTACATTCTACACTCTACACTCTAATGAGACACTTGAAGAGCCATTGCTATTACCCTGGTGGCGCCCCCTTGGGCAGGCCCATGGCATTGGTGGGCGGTGCGGTCGGCAGGGAGGGCAGCACGGAGCTGAGGAAGGCCACGGGGTTCTGTATGGGGCTCGGGGTGGAGCTGCCGGAGCAGGGGGAGGAGGAGGAGGAGGCCTGGGGGGGCGACTGGGTCCGCAGGGCAAACACCGAGTTGAGGAAGTGGGCTGGGAGCAGCGTGGGGGAGGACACCTGCGTCGGGGGGCTGGTGGGAGAAGCCAGCACCCGCGTGGGGAAGACCCTGGGGGGTGGGGGGAAGGGCGGCAGGGTGGGGGAGCTGGCGGCCGAGGAGTTGAGCTCAGCGGCCAGCTCCTGGAGCAGAGGGACGGGGGACTCGGTCGGGGAGGGGCCCCTCAGCGGGGACAGGCACTGGGCCGCGATGAACTCCCTGGGACGGGCGTAGTGGAAGCTCTTTGAGGACGGAGCCAGGTTCATCAGGGAGGCGTGGCTGCTCCTCAGCATGGCGGCCGGGGAGGGGACGGGCTGGGGGACCGCGCTTCTGGCCAGGGGAGCCAACTGGAGGTGGGACGCGTGCAGGGTGGCGTTGCTATGGGCGACGGAGGTCAGTCGGGGGGGCGGGGCTGAGCTCAGCTGTGGGAACGGAGGAGGAGACGTGACCACGGGGGGTATCTGCAGGCGGGGGGCCTGGGGGAGGCTGATGGAGGTCAGGGGTGCAGCAGGGTGGCTGGGGGGGGTGGGGTAGGGAAGGACTGGATGGGACACCCGCTGCATCCTGGGGGACCAGATCACCCTGTCTGGGGGTCTGTGGGTCACAGGCTGGGGCTGGATCTGGGTCTGGACTTGAGATTGGGTCTGGACCAGGAACTGCGTCTGGGACTGGGTCTGGAATTGAGACTGGGTCTGGACCTGGATCTGGGTGTGGACCTGGGTCTGAGGCAGGGTCTGGATCAGGGGCTGGGGATGGATGTGAGTTTGGATCTGGGTCTGAGGCTTAGACTGAGCCTGGGCCTCAGAATTAGGCTGCTTCTGGAACTGGGGCTGGTTCTGGGTTTCCATAGTAGGATGGAACTGGGACTGAACCTGGAGCCGGGTCTGAGGTGGAGTCTTGGGCTGGCTCTGGGTCTGGTTCTGGCCCCAGTTCTGGACCTGGCTCTGGGTGTAGATCTGGTTCTGGGCCTGGCTCTGGGTGTGGTTCTGGCTGTGGGTGTGATTCTGAGCGTGGCTCTGGGCCTGGTTTTTGGTGTGGCTCTGGGCGTGGCTCTGGGCGTGGCTCTGGGTGTCTCTCTGGTTCTGGACCTGGTTCTGGCTCTGGTTCTGGCTCTGGTTCTGAGCATGGGTCTGGGTGTGGTTCTCAGCATGGCTCTGGGCATGGCTCTGGGCCTGGCTCTGGACCTCGTTCTGCGTGTGGCTTTGGTTCTGGACCTGGTTCTGGCTCTGGTTCTGAGCATGGCTCTGGGTGTGGCTCTGGGCCTGACTAGGGGAGTCAGTGTCCTGTTGTTGCTCCAGGAGAACCTGATTGTGTAGGATCTGGAGCTGAGCTGGACCCCTGACAATCAATCACAAACACAAAAAGATTGGAATTCTAAAGCATTATTATTTATAATAAAACATATAATATGTATGAAAGCATTAACACTAATTTAACATAAGATATTATGAACAAACTACTTACATACATATTATCTAGTGACGGCGTTCACAAAGGTCAAAAAAGCTAACATAGCCTTCCCTTTTATGGGCTACCAAAACGTATCTTCTGAACCAAGCACTGCTGAAGCACAATACACTCTCGCAATACACGCTTGCACTATAAGCAGGACGCATTCACAGTGAATGTTAGAAGAAAACATGTTGTTTAGTTCTGTTTTAAGATGAAATATATAACATAAACTATAATTTAGTAAAAAATCTATTCAAATATTATTTTCACTATACAGATTAATCACAACCGCATAGAAATAGAAGACACTTACAAATAGGTCATCCTTTAGAAGTACTTCAGTCCAGTTGCATTCAGTGGTGAAATGTGACTGAGTTCAACAATGTGAAGCGATTGCCCCTCCTCCCACTGTGCCCAAATACAGCCCTTTACTGAACCGTACACTGTGTTGTAGGTCTATCTAAGGTCCTTTACCTTTTTAATACTGTTATTGATTGTTAGAAAACATTTGCGTATGTCTTGCATTATGCTGAAACTAAAGTTATGCTAAATAAAGTAAATAAATCAAATCTTAATAAACAAT
This sequence comes from Typhlichthys subterraneus, assembly GCA_027564835.1. Lineage (NCBI taxonomy): Eukaryota > Metazoa > Chordata > Actinopteri > Percopsiformes > Amblyopsidae > Typhlichthys > Typhlichthys subterraneus. The sequence continues at coordinate 18,150 of JAODUH010078149.1, forward strand.
CAAATATAAATGTTGAAACTAAGTCTCCTGATACACCAAGAATACTAGCAAACTAAATGTGATTTATACTACTCACAGTTTGGGCTTGGCCAGGACTGGAGGCGGTCCTTTATTTAACATCTGAGATAGGTCTTCATCAGACTGACTGGAAACATCACTTTCCTCTTCCTCATCTTCCTCCTCCTCCTCCGGCAGTTTGAAGTGCACATGGCGGCCAACTCTAGAGGTGGACACTTTGTGTCTGACAACAGCCCCCGTCTTCAGGCAGGAGTTAGCAGGGGGGTCCGGGAGAGGGACGACAACTGGAGCCTCACCGCGTCGGCTCGCCGTACCGTGGACTCTCGGGCGCTTAGCAACAGCCAGGTCAGGCAGCGCAGGCGGAGGTTTGGACATTTCCTGCTCAGCCTTCAGGTCGGAGGTGGAAGTCTCGGGAGCAGGCCAACCGAAGAAGGGCCGCAGATAGGAGGGTGCTTCTGGTAGCGTCTGGGGCAGGCTGCTCCCGTAGAGAGGGTCCAGACGTGGGCTGCTCAGGCTGACAGGAGCCACGTGAGACGCCGTGCTCTGGTTAGCTAGACTGGTGCTCGGAGGGTCCGAACACAACATGCTGGGGCTGTAGGGGTCCAGACCGAAGGTGCTGCTGCTCAGGGGGTCCAGGCGGATAGTACTGGAGCGCATCTTTCTGCTGTTGGTCACAGTAACCTCTGGCTGGGGCTTGACAGGGGGAGCAGGGAAATTTGATGAATTTGAGTATGGTGCTTGGGCTTGGCTCAACTCCACTGGTAAACTAAACTGAGTCTTTGTGTGCCTGCCGTTGCTTCCACCGCCTGAAGAGAATCACACAGACATAATTTATAAATGGGCTTTCATTATGTAATAGATGTTGAGCTTAGTTTTTTGTCATAAAAGTTACCTTCCACCCTCAGTGTAGCAATACTGGACACTGTTCCGTATTTGTTACTTGCTGTACAAGTAAACATTCCTGAATCCCCAGGGAAGACCTCAGCAATGACCAAAGTGCATATTTCCTCTAAGAAATACAGCAAGAAAGGGGATCGTCACTTGATAGAATTCCTTCAGGTCAATGTCAAATCAAAGGTGAAAACTAATAAGAGAAGTGTCTCAATTAGAAAACAGAATACATATTCATCATAATTGTCATGGTAATGGGCTGAACACTGCACAAGTGACATTTCTTCCAATCATGGACGCGTGCAGGCCAGGACGTTGTCTATCTGAAGACATGATTTTATATGTGTTGCCATGCTAGTTTGACCCAGACTGGGAGACTGCCTTATTTGGTTCCCATTCCCGTCAGGCAGAAAGCAGCACTGTGTTGCGTTCAGAAGAAGAGTTGAAGCCCAAGCCAAGGACTATAAACACTTCAGAAGCGTGATATGTACACAGCACAATCATAACAGTAGAGCTGCTTAGGAAAGACTAAAGACTTCTGATGCAGGTTTTTAATACAGCTTTAATTCACCTAAAATGTACCTGTTTCAGCAGGCGATCTCGGCTCTGAAAATAAACAATGAAAGACAATATTTAGACACTCTGGACTTATGTATGTATGTATGTGTGTGTGTATGTATGTATGTGTGTGTGTATGTATGTATGCATGTATGTATGTATGTATGTATGTATGTATGTATGTGTGTGTGTGTGTATGTATGTATGTATGTATATATATATATATATATATATATATATATGTGTATATATGTATATATATATATATATATATAAAAAATTGAACTTCAACAGTCTTAATACAGAGAAGCTTGCAGGGACATCATCATCTATATTTAGCTTTGGTATAACTTTTATCAACTAAACCAATGGAATATACAGTATTCAGTATACAGTCTATATGTTACAAAACATCTAACTTAACAGTAGTGCCTACTTTTCTGTAGGATTCTGAAATCGGGGGAGTCCTCTATGAGAATTCCCTCCCTGTACCAGTCCACTCTGGGAGACGGCACACCCTTTACCCGGCCCTCTAGCACCACCAACTGGCCCTCAAACGCCAGGAGGTCCTGCAGGCTCTAGAAGAACAACACGCACATTAAAAAGCAACCGCGAAAGGCATTAACCGCATATCCCCTAATGAAGATAATGTACCTTTGTGAACACTGGTGCGGCCATACACAGTCGCACTTCAATCCCCTGAAGGTAATGATGGTTGCTTTGACTCTGAAGAAGAATAAGCAGGACAGCCCTAGTCATTACACAGCATATTTATTTTACAGGCTTGTCCTGTAGAACCCACACAACAACAACAACAACAACAACAACATCGTGAATGACGAATGTACGTAGGCAACAGCACCTCGGCTATAGCTGATACTGCCTGTGCCAGCTGAACAGGAGCTACTGGGCTCGTCGGCAAGGAGTTTATTGCTACAGCCGACTGCTCAGGCTCTGGTATGGACACATCTGGGAGGGTTACTGACAACACTTGTGTTTCCTCTGCTAGTGAAGGAGGAGAGAAACAGACTGCTGCGGCTGCAGGTTCCACCCGGGGTGGATGGGATGCAGACGCCTCTGGGGGTTGTGAAGGTTCTAGAGCAGGCAGCACAATGGCTGACGTACGGACAGAATGCAGAGGCACGGCGGATTCTTGGCTAGTCGGCTGAGAGGGCAGCTCTTGAAGCAGTGGCTCTTCTTCTGTGGTACGCTGGGGTGAAAGGAGTTCTTCTACTGCCACAGACACCACTGGGCCAGATGCAGGCTGTGTTCCTTCCCTCTGCAGCCTTTGAAAATAGACAAAGGCCATACACCGTTGGGGCATGCTTGTCGCTGTACAATACAATCAATTTGTTAAGGAATGACAGGAGCTCACTGTGCAACATGTTCAACGCGCTGTTCCCCCTCAGAGTCTGTAGAGGTGGCGCCTGTTAGACCGAAAGTACAATCACCACAGTCAGCATGGGAGAAGTGTTGCGTGTGAACTATAGTTAAAGCGTTGAAAGCGTCACCTTCAATGTAGATCTCGGCTGACGTCGAGTCTGTCCCGTAAAGATTGGATGCAAAGCAGGAGTAGCGTCCAGTGTCCTCCTCGAATGCATCAGTAATGATCAGAGAGTGGTGCTCTCCGTTGGTTAGGATTTGTATATCAGGGCTGTTCTCCAGCTCTTTGCCCTCACAGAACCACCTGTAATAAGCCACACAATGCACTGCATTCAGTATCGTATAGTATAGTATAGTATACAGTATAGTATCTGGCTATCAGTTAGCTTCTTGAAACAAAAGATAGCGTTTTCAAATTCACAACTTTAATGGATACATCATTATACAGTAATGCAACAAAGCATGAATCAGTCCATGACTGCATAAATCATTTTTATGTTACATATTTACACCTATATACATAGAGTGATACTTCTGTTTAAAATCTAGATTTAACCAAGCAACATATGTTCCTGATAAAGGAATCATTCCAGTTGTTTTTGCTGTTCTATACAAATAACTATGCTGCCAATAGCTCACTAATATTGGTAACTTAAATGGTGGAGGTATTCAGGTCAAGAGGCAAACCATTTGCTAGTGATGATGCTGCTTTTTTTCCTTTTGCATTGCTTTGATCCCTAATACCTCATTTCTTAAAGGTTGAGTCTGGTATGCTGGAGAATGTTTGTCGATACTGAATTGTTCATGAGGTTGAAAACATAAACACCTCTCCATCCAATGCCGACTGGTTAAAAGCTGCTTGAATAGTTTCAAGTCTATGCCCAACATACTGCAAACTGTAAACAATAACCAAGGGAGTGTGTCCAGACCATATTCACTGAGTGACTTTTGGGTTTCTACACTACAGAGCCAGGGCTGTATAGAAACACCAGATTATCTATTCAGCACATAACGCAGTTAGGAACGATGATATAAACTGCATTTGAAAATGTATTCACTTACAATGGCTAACTCTACATTTAATTAATGTGGTATGTGTTCAACAAAAGGCTTTTGAGGACAGGTATAGAGAAAAGTGTGAGTCTATGAATGATGTGGGGTATGAAGGGGGGGGGGGGGGGACATAATTCAAAGGACCAAGGACCACTCACCACTATCAAGTGCAAGAGGGGCGCTGCAGGAGTTTCAAAGTGAAACAACATTGTTGTTCTAACTGATTTACACCACAAGGGTATTTCTTTTCCCTGAAGTGCCTAGCGCATACAGTATAGGACACTGTTCTGAATGGATAAACATTATGAACATGGCTATGAACTACAAGCAAACCAAAAAATACAAAATAATAATAATAATAATAATAATAATAATAACAACATTTCTGTTGGGAAGTTTGTTGGTAAGAAATTGACTGAAGCAGTCTGTTCCTAGCCAGTCTGTAGGTTGGAATCTGTTATATAATATGTAATAGGAAGACACCACTGAATGTTTGTCTTTGGAGAGATATGTCCTTTCTAATGAGTAACTGTCTAAATTGAAAGTATGAGTAGTAGATGAGTTGTCTGGGGGTCTGTAGCAAAGACCCTGCTCATAGCACCTGTTAGGGCTATTTCCCCTCCAGAGTTGAGCACCAGAGAGGAGATCCCTTGGAGCTCTTACTCGTTTGCCCAATCGCATACGCACAATGCTAAACATAGAGTTAGATACATGCACAATGCTATTCCCTGACGCACCAAAGCCGCAAAAATGTCATGATATGAAATTGAGTGCAGCTGAATGGTGAAACGCAGTAACCTGACAACTCTATCTAACCTTCTCCAAACTAGAGTAACTAGAGAGAACTTCTATATTAAGTAAACAATAACCTATTCAAGTACAAGCCAGACATGAGTATAGTTTAACATAGACACTCTCCCCCAATAAAAATGTTTAAAAACTAAACTAAAAAGATCCTAAATGTCTTACCACACTCTAGAGCATGTTCATCTTTCTCTTGACAGCACAGGCAATTCCAATATCAGACGCAACTACAGAGCTCTGTGCCAGTCAGGCTAAAAATGGCAGAGCTACATTCTACCAGGACAAGAATATGTTAGTGGCTGAACAATGTTCTGAAGCACCAGCAAGTCCTTCCCCCAATCGTCTAACCTCTGAACCTCCATTGGATTCAGTTCCATTAAAATCTGTGCTATGCAAAAAGGAACAAGTTTATTACATTTTAGATATTTGAAAGTATGTATATTTCAATTCCTAAACCAATGATCAACAATACAAATAACAATGAGGTTCTGTTGGTGTTCTTTCTCAGACTGATAGCACTGTGATGATCAAATGTCACACACACAAGCGCACGCACGTGTACGCACACACGCGCGCACACACACACACTTTCAGTTTCAGCTGTTGGCTATCATCACTTGTCACCACTCTCTAGAACTCTTGAGCTTCATTCGTTTTAACTTACGCATATCAAAGCAGTTTATAGACTAATCAGCCACTATCAGTCAAGGCTTGCTGGCTTTATTCAACCAAAATACAAGTGGAACATTTGACTTGTTCTCTTTTCACATCTGCATCCTCCTTGAACGCACCCATAGGGCCAAATGTATTTGAGCACTGTGTGCTCCGAGATATATTTGTCTTACAAAATGAATCCAGAAATGATTAAAATATGTGGCTCCCAAAGCATGCAGGAAGCCATTACAGTAGCAGTAAAATGAGAATTATTTTTCTTCAATCAGAAAGTACTGCTGCTAAAATAATGTCTCTGAAAAAAGCTTGTATTTTATTAGCTCATAACTCAAATTACTTTTAAGTACACACAGTACACATGTATGGTGTTGTGTATTGTGTCAAACATTCCGTTTGATGACAGCTTAACCAGAACAATGTAGACACTCGTCCTTGCTAATCTAAATAAAACCAAACACATCAAACATGAATTGCTGTGCTCAAAATAAAGAGTCGTATAACTGGCTTTGCCTTACCTAACTTCAGGTAATGGCAGTCCTCGTACAATGCAGTCTAATTGGACCTTGCTACCTTCCGGAACCTCCCTGCTTTTCAGTTTTTGGATGAATCGAGGAGGCTCACAGACCGTGTCTGCTGAGTAGAGGGTGTCTGTCAGAGCTGGGCTTTCCTGGGCCACCCCCTCAGAATGGGAGTTGTACCGCTGCTCCTCAGTAATCCTGCAGTCCTGCATGGGAAACTGGGTAAAACTACTCCCTGGCTCTAGCTGAGCCTCCGGACGGTAGCTAGCATCATCGTTAGCTTTATCCATCTCAGCCTCAAAGAGCATGGTAGGTCGCTCCCTGTCGTCCGGGGTAACTGGAGCCACCGTCCCATCGCTCGGGCTCTTGTTGTGGGCCCTGCTGCGGTGTACCTTGCAGGTCCTGGGACGTACCCTCTTGGAGCTGTTGGCCTTGAAGAGTGAGGAGAGCTCTTCGATGAAGTCCGCCGCCTTGTACAGAAACTCCTTCTTGGACTGGGTCTCAGTCTCGCTCATGGGACACCTGCCAACGTCACCACAGCTATTGCTGGTGCCGCTGCTGCCTTGCTCAGGGAAGCCATCCCGCGCGTTGGATTGGGCTGACGCCAGCTCTCTCGGCCCGCAGGCTGGCTGAAGGACCAAGGTGTCCGCCGGAGTAGAACCAGCGGAGGGGGGAGCAACACCGGCAGGGAGGGGGTCGGAGGGGACGACAGCGGCCCTGACCTCTGACCTCTCCTCGCGAGACTCGTGGCCGATTGCCTGGCAAGCGAGGTCGACACTCTTGTCCAGTTCCTCTTGGTTGAGGAAGGCCGACAGGTCCGGGAACTGGGGATCCGCGTCTTGGCCCCGTGCCTCGCCCGCCCTGCCTTTGACAGGCCCGTAGAACAGCCGCCGTGACGACGACGATGAGTCGGAGCGGCTCATCTCGCTGTGCCGCGGCTGGGCCCGGGCTTCAGCCAGGTAGCTCTCTCTCAGGAGCTGAGACAGTGGAGGCTGCTCAAGACCGGCCTCCTGCATGCTGCGGACACAACCACAAAACATTCATTCACATATGTGTGTTGGCAGGAAAGCTGGGAATATGCCCCGTTGACCACCTGTGGACCAGTCTGTTCATTTATCAAAATATTGATATTATATCAACATATTGGCGATCTCTATCAAACAGCGTCTTGTAAATGGCGGTTAGTTAGTTAGTTAGTTAACGGTTTGAAATGGTTCACCTACCAAATGATTCTAAAATAGCTTTGTATATTAGGCTTCTTTCTAACCAAGGAGCCTGCGCAAGGTATCGGTTTCATGATGTCCATGACCTCATCGAATGGGGGCCACCACTGCTCCGCCACTGTCTCAAATCATTTCACAGTTAAGGGCACTCTTTTTACGTTTGTGTGAAGTAGGTAGAGTAAGACACGAGATATGTCACAACATATGCCACTGACACTCAAATCATCGCAATTAAGAGAAGCAATGGCCTTCTAACAGACCTGTAGCTGCAGCTGTTGTGTACATTAATCCTTTGCAAACAGCCTCCAAGCCCAACAAGTCCTATCTAATAATAGCAAGAGCTCAATTTACATCTAGAAAATCAAGAAAAAGCCACGGCCCTCATCTTCTGTATGCCCGAAGGCACATTTTCAATCAAGGATGGCAAATTCAGTTACACAAACACAGTTTATTAAGTAGACATGATCTACTTGTCTAGTGTAATAACACTACGTCACAACACAGCTACATAGATGGACAGGCCTTGGCTACACAAAGGCTCATGCTTGCCTGGGTCAAGTCAGACTTTTATAACAAAGTTCTACAAAGCTTTTATGTGGGTAGAGCAGAGAAAAAGTAATTGGGAGGTGCTTTACCTTAAAAATAAAAAGAATGTCTACGACTGGTAAATCATCCGAGTACACCTGTGCGCCAAGAGGGAGATTCCAGTCTTCCGGCCACCAGGGGAAATCCGGACACAAGGAAATGCCCAGCCTTCCCGGTTTCTCACAGCGTTAACTTAGGTTGACAAGAAAATGTCGAGCCGAGTAGCTAGGGTAACCTGCCACCAGTAAAAGGAGCAACATTAGTCAGTGCATTAGTCGCAGGTTATTTCGGGGAGGCCATGCCCATGTGTCAGGTTGGTGTGCCTGCTTATTGGCCAGAGTGCGTGCTGTGAAGGGTTTCCTCTTCCAACACAGCACCTACGGTAATCTGTCAAACAGCCCGTGTTTTACATACACAAGCCCTCTGGAACAGGCCTAAAGAACCAATGTTGACCAAATCGATTATTACACATAAATTGAGGCATGCATTAATCAAACAATCTGTTGTCACCATGAAATCTGGTAATATACAGTAAATTACTTAATGTGTTTTCATTTGATTTTATTTAAGAATTGAGCTTAACAGAGTTCAAAGTAGTGTCAGCGATTGTAAATAAACACACCTTTTGTCTAATTTTGAAAGTATCTACTCACAGTTTGCTAGTTGTCGGTTTGTGTATACGCTGAAAATAAAAAAAAGGTTATCTACATAGCTAGCCGTGGCCCTATAAAAAGGAACACAATTAATTGTTGTGCATGACACAACACTATCCCAGCCTTGGCAATGAGTGTCAAATGGCATTGAAGGAATAGGCAAGTTCAAATAACAATATTTCTACAGCATCAAACAAACTGTTGTCACCATGAATCACCATTCTTACTTAATTCAAACTGAATACATTATAAATAAATCTCTCAAGTGATGAATCATTAATGAAACTTATTTATTTGAAACAGCCTGAAAGTGAGGGAACCGTCTCCGACATTCACAGGCAGAAACAAAATAGGAAGCAAGCCTGAGCATTTATTTACACTTAAAACAGTGTAACAACATTTAAATCCCATCATTAAGCAGGTAACAACATAGATGTGACAAAAGATTGTGTATGATCATGATCATTCATCGACAGGAAATATACACACACACACACACTTCAGGGGGTGTACAGACTCAGGTGAGATGATATGTGAAATCAAATATTTCATTAACACAACATATTTGCTGGGATAGCTGGAATTATATAAAACATTGTAAGTAGGCTGCCACTACTGACAGGAATAACAGTTCATGTTCTGTCATTTTCTCAAGCTCTACTTTAGTGACACCTTAAGGTCGTGATCGGAAATCAACCGCAATGTTATGAGTACCTTTATGAATGCTGTGTATTATTACTGATATATATATATATATATATATCTCAAACTAAACCCCTGTGATACCTGCCTGCTGACTGGGGATACATAAACTGACGGCTGCATAAACACACATTCAAACTGCACAGCCAGACATTCAAACACAGTACTCATCTAATATCCTCCTTATAATGGCAAAAGAGACTTGACATGCAGGAATCAGTTAGTATGACAATGCATTGGGGGAAACAATGCTTTACATTTAAAAAGGCTAAGGTTAATATATACTTCCTAATTTACCCAACATGTACATTACAGTATGTGAACATAAGTGTTAATATTGTCTAAAATATGTATATTCACATAATATATTACCAATTCAATTGTGTAGGACAGTTTGATCAGTTTTGATTAGAATTGTCCAGTGGTCTGTGTGTTCTGACTCCCAGTTCAGACATCCTGGGTTCAATCGTTAAAACTGGTTTAAGCATTTTGGGGTAAGATAAGCCCCATGTATAAATACTTTTAATTGTACTCACTGTAGGTTGCTTTGGATAAAAGGATCAAATTACCAAATGTTATTGTGACCCAAGCAATTTCTTTCCATTGAGTTGTCTATTTAAATTTATTTCCTTGAACAGGTCCTTGAATGTTTTGAGGCAAACATCCTGAAACTGTCACATTCTACATTCAATATTTAAATTCTTCTGCTTGGTCCCTCACAAAATCCATAAAATCTACACATCCTATTTGACCATTGTATGATGGTACACGGGCCAAACAAATCAATAATTTCTGAAAAGAACTGGCTCAAAAACCTGACAAAACAGCAACTTCAGCAGCAAAACATTGCTGCATGTTTGCATCCAGACGCATTAGATCTATATAAAAAAGAAAAAATACCGTCTTTGGCAGGCATGACTGACAGTGAGTGAAGGCAACATGTTGATAAAAAAGCAAACTTCAATTCAATGTCTTCTGCACATTTTTCCCCTGTCCAAAAGAATAGGTTTATCGGTATCAGAAGCCATTCAAACGTCAATGATATAAGCTCAAGGGACACTCATTCTTCTTTGTAAGTAATGTGATAAATGGTAGCATTTCTTGATGCAACTATCAGTTTAATTTAAAATTGAGTTAATTATATATATGTAAATGTGTAGTTATTGAGTGAAAGCATAGACAATCTTACTAGCAGCACTTGAGTCATTAGACTACATTTGAATACACCTCTCGCAGGTATAAACTGACCCCTCATTATGGTTAGAACAGACACCATAAGGCACTCTTCAAATTAGGGAAAAAAATGATCAGAACATGTACAGTAGCATGTAGCACCATATTTTATCCACTGTGCTTTTCAAAGCTATGTGAAGTTAAGCAAAAATATGCTATTCCTTGTCAAAAATGTATTGTCTCTGGTTCAGTGTTTTGCAAACTTCAAGATGAATGGAAACAACAAATTGTTGAAACTGTACCCAATGTAATAATTAACATGGTGGAGGCACAGTGATAGGTTTATGTAATAGTTTTTGTTGTAGATGGCAATGTTGCATTGACCTTGCTATCAGGAATCCTCGCTGGCCCTCTTACGAGACTGGTCACCTCTGGAAAACAAAAGGAAACAATATCCCACCTGTGATTAAATATCCTGTACAATATAAAAATAAAAACATAATAAACATGCCGATTTGTGCATTAAAAAATATAGTGCATTTAAAAGGGAGAAAAGTGTGCTTCAACAGGGGAATGCTAGACCATACATAACCTGACATGTCAGATGAATTGTTGTCACAACTCAATCTGGGGAGCCGTACATTGAAGCTGTTTGTAAAGAGCAGCTACTTTCAAAAAATATATTTGACAGTTCAGTTGCTACTCGGACACATTCAAAATGATTTCAAGGCTTTAAACTGAAGCTCGCGAGATCAGGATTGTCTTGCGAGGCTAGATCATAAAAGCTAATTTACACAAGACAAAGTGGATTAAATTCATCCAAAAAGGAGAAGGATTTAAGTATATGTAACAGTTGAGTGGAACACATCGTTCACATAAAGGTTTTGGTGCTATGGTCTGCATTAACCACAGGGGAAAGAAAGCGTCCCTGGTACCACACGCAAAACAATGAAGACTAATGGGGATGGCTGCATGTGCACTTTCAGTTTGCATCCCAATACAATGGTGATGCAACTTCCCCTGAAGGCAAAACACAAATTCTGCTAATGTATTATGCATGTACTGTATACCAACAGTGTTGGCTCCAAGACTAGGAGACAAGGGAAGAACAGCTTTCCCTACAATTTTATTTTAAAAAAACTACTGTTTACTAAAGTGTCTATACTGACAGCAATGCCATTGAATCATTATAAAGGGTCCTGTCCTGTACTAAGGTGTCATTACTGTCATAGTAGGGTAACTACAGGTGTCACTCCTAATATTAATTATGGTCTGTTGCATTTTGTTATGCCAGTTCACTGAGAAAGATATAACTTGTGAAGGCTTCTAGAACATACTTGTTGCTGGTGCCCTGGTACCTAGTGGTACCAAGTCTCAAATAAATGTTATTGGCTAACATAATACCTCTGTGGAAAGGGACCATTTCAAAACAGGCTAACTGCGTTTTGCCAAGAAGCCATCTACAATTACAGTCATGGAGCACTTTTTCCATATGATAACAATTAGGCCATTAAGCTTTCTTAAATAGCTTTTTTGTCCCACATGGAAGTTCATCATCTCAATTTTAATATTGGCAGACTCATGTCATGTTTTCTAGGTTATCTGTAGATACATTGAGCACTTGATGCAGCAGAGTTGGCTGAAAATATCTCACTGTTTTGTGTATGCAACCATTAACAATTGTGTAAAATATTTGAATTGTTTACAAAATATTTAACTTTTTTTTTTTTACAATTTTCTGAAAATTGTAAATACAGTATATTTGTAAACATATAGCTAAGTTATGGTAATTACTTTGTGTGTTTTATGATTATGAAGTATCAACATCATGTATCTGCTTTTTATGAAACATGGCAGATACTGCTAATGTTGTAGACCAGATATTAGAGGCATTTTATTATTTTAAGAGAATGGCAAACCAATGCCCAGAATTGATTCAATCAAAAGACAAGGAGCATAAGCAGGTCCTTTCAGGTATCTTGCAATATTACACAACTGTGCTCCCTTGTGTTTAACTACCAATGCATTATACATACGGAAATACACACAAAGAAATCAAACAAGATAACGACCCCTGTGGTAGATGTATTCAGTAAAGCACAATGTCTAACAACCTGTGACTGACACAGAGTGCCTTAGAAACCCACCGTGGGAAGCCGTTCATGGAGAGCTCCATCTGCAGTTTCTGGTCAAGAGCAGCATAATCAGACAACTGGGATTCTAGAGTGGGAGGGTTGATTTGTGGAATGAATCCAGAGAATAGTGCTGGGGCTAACTGGGCCCAATCTGAAACAGGAACAGGTACCATTTATAGACTCGATAGGAATAGAGCAATTAACGCAGGATGCCAGTTTCGGTTAATCTAGCAGGAATAATAGAACATTGCAGTAGGTAATATTGTAACAGATGATTCGTTATGAATAATGCTGGTGTGACATGGCATGTTGGCTAGCTTTAACATAATAATAAAGGCCTGAATCACAGCAGCCACATGCCACGACTTACCTGGCCGTAGACTATAGAGGCCTTTCACCACATTGGCCATGGTCGATGGCTGGACTTGAAAAGGCATGGAATGCGCTTGAATGAGAAGTGCTGAAGAAGACCAACAGGTAAGATACAGTACATGTCAAAAACAATGTTTATCAATGAGAACCTTGCCTGTCCGATGTCCGGCATGATGTTCTGTGTCTCCCAGTGTGTTAAGGCAAGAGAGAATGAGATGGTTCACTGGAAATGACTTAAGAGCTCAACTTACGCATCAGTGTCCTCACATGCTTCTCTGCGACGTGGTCGGCGAACAGCTTCAGCAGCTCTTCTTTAAGGTCTCTGTTTAACTTTGTCTCAATGTAGAACTTGTTCTACAAACAAAAACGGTGCAGACACTCAATCTTAAAAATCTGTTGTCACTCACATATTTGTAAACAGACATACAACATGATGTTCTGTTCTTCTAAAAGGTTACATACCATGTACATAAACACCGAAGCTATACATTGAAGCGACGCCGTGTATTGGCTTAGGGCAAGGTTGAAGTTCTCAATGAAGATCTCAGGTGGACTGGCCTGGAGGATGAAAAAGGTAGTTTATTTATCATCTTATTGGAGAACTAATTTTGTGTTTGCTGTGGGCATTTCTAATACTTACATGTAGATGTGAGCAGACTTTTTTAAGATGAGCTGTTATTTTCAATGTTAAGTCTTTATAAAGTAGCTCAGAGTGCTGCTGGCAAACACATTTGTAGACATAACTGTAGAAAAGGACATGGCAACAATAAGGTCATTCACATAACAGATAGAGAAACCAAGTATTTTACAAAGGATAGATAGAGATAATGTCAAATACTTCAAGACAGACAATATGCCCAACAATATACAGTCAATAAGTTCCTCCCACCCTTTTTAACAGAATGTCTGGTTTGTCTCACCTTTGACTTTTGTTGAACACTGCTCATGTTAAGTGACAACATAAATGCACTGCATACTCTTCGCCTTTAAACATCCTAAATATGTCTTACCTGTATATCTGCGCATAAGAAATAGAGATGTGGTCTGTGGGCTTCTGGATAAGCAGAAGATCAATAGCTTTCTCCAGGTGAGGCCAGTGATTTTTTTGGTAATCTTCTACAGCCATCGCATTTAGAACTAAATAAGGAAGGATACAGTTTGGATTTAATGTCATGCAATGGCTCTATCCAAAGGGTGCTCAGAAACTGAAGTATAAGATACTAATGTGACGTACCGGTACGTACGAATAAATGGTGGAGAAGCTGTGTAGTGTCACAACAAATAACTGCTGCATGTGGTATTAGTTAAACATAGTGGTGTACTGTAGTTTTGTGGAAACTTACGATACTTTGAGGTAGAGTTGCGGGTGGATTTGGCAGCCACCGAGGTTGATGAAGTTGGACTATCGTTTTCACTTAGTTCACTGCCTTCGCTGCTGTTAGAATCGGAGTCCATGAAGTTCGGACCGGGGGCACTGGTACCGGTACTACCGGTACTACCGGAGCAGACCGCCCGTCGGCCCACTACGTCTCTTCCAGGCACGGGTGAATACGACTGAGGCTGGGGAAGCGTTGGGGCTATATCTGACAGTTGGGGCCAGAGGTACGGTTGAACATTACCGCTGCTCGCACAGTAGTTGTGATTGTGGTCATCGTTCATTTCAAAACCGCCTTGTTCCATATCTTCCATGTTGATTATGTTTTCCTATGTTTCTTATAGGCAGAAGCTCACAAAAACAAAACATGTAGAAATTAGACCATGTAGAGACAGTGCCAAGCGTCTTTGGTGTCCATATCGGTGCTAGCTGTTGTGGTTAACTGAAATTTTGCGACATTTCGCATCATGTGACTACGTAGGATTCTGGGAAACGTAGTTATTTTTCAAGATGGCAGCGAGCAGAGATACGAATCCCTCCATGCCCACATCACGAATATGAAATAATGGGAAAATGCAACGTTTTTTTTTCTTTACTTATAATAAACCCAACTTGCGAACATAGACAACCGTAAACAAAACAATATGCTTAAATAAAATGGCATGAAACTGTTTTTAGAAATGTATCTAACAGAGATTGGCTCAAATATGGTTTAACAATGCTGATTTTTACAGGCAGCATAATCCACTGTATAATGAAATAAATTGTCTACCGTTTCTGCGTTATCAAAAGTTACAAGGTCAATTTTGCACAAAAAATATATAAAGAAAAAAAAAGTGACATTTCTCCTCTTCCACTCAATGAATATAGTCTTGTTAAAACTTAATATACATTTAAGATAAAAACTATCCCTTACTCTGCCGACGTCTCACAATAAGAGTATAAAAATACGAGGATTGACTGTAAAAAGTAGCTGCCATGTCAGAAGAAAACCCGATCAGCTATATTTTTAAAAGATGTTAATTGAAAAGATTAACAAAGCTCATGACAACTTAAAGGCTGATGATGTTCTTTGGTCTAGACTGAAGATGTTCCCATAAAAAAATAATAAAGAAAAGGAAGAACTGAACTGTTTGTATTGCAAGTGAGAGAATGCATTCAAGTGAACCATCTCACGATCATTCATGTCTGTGTCTGAAACTCATAGTACCCACTATTTAATAGGCAGAAACTTTAGAACATTTCCACATTTCACGTCAGGTATTTCAAGCAATTGCAGAACACTACAGAAGACTGAGACTGCACCGTAAATTAAAAAAGGTATGGTGACAATATATGAATTGATGCTTCTAACTGTACGATGCAGTTATGTGACTCTGGATTAGAGCATTCTCTACACATCTAAAACAATGTAAAAAATGTAATGAATATGTTCATGTAAGTACAGTTAAAGCCAATGCATTCTATTTAGACAGTAGCATACAGTATGAGCTTTCAGACACAATGCCAAGTGACCAAACTGGGCACAAAGAAGAACAAGAAAGAACAAACATGCTGCATATTCACATAAAACAGTAAATATCAACTCTATGAAAATTAATATTAAGGTTCATGGGTCCAAAAAAATAAAAAATAAAATAAGACATGTAGTGCTTTGTAGACAGGTTAGTTCACAATTAAAGTTGTGTGGTACTCTGAATATTGTTGGGCGTATTGTCTGTCTGCACCCTGGACAAGTCCTCACTGTTGTCTAGTGTACGTGCTATTGTGTCTCTGTAGCTAGCGTCTCCATCTGGCATCAGCGTGCTCGTTTCCTCCGAGTCGCTGTCCTCCTCTATCCCATCTCCACTGCAGCACGAGTCCTCGGTGTCGCTGTCACAGGAGCTCGACGTCTCGTCCTCAGACTCTGAATAAACCTCGGCCCCGTGGAAGATGTAGTGATTTGGCGCTTGAAACAGGTACTGAGATGCTGGGGAAACAATGGGGTAACAATGGAAATCAATAGAGAGAGCACAGGTCGGGTCCTGCTACTGTGGCTGTATGCTGAATCTCAGCTCACAGATGTCAGCCCAGTAAATAAAACATTCCTTACTGTCGAGGCGCTTGCTGATTGGGCTTCTGCTGATTCGGCTCATCCAGCATCTTCTGCGAAATTCGATGTTGGTGCTGTGGCACTTGGCATCAGCAGCCTCTTCTCTCTCCGCATCCTCCGGCAGCGAATCCGAAGACTCCGCCTCTTCCTCGTCGGGACGAGACTGCGCAGGCGCGTCGCCATTAGAGGTCTCCGCGGCATTCTGAGCGCCTGTGTCGTCGGGCGGCTTCACTGCAGAGTCTGTGTCGCGCTGCATCGCTTCCTCGGGTGTGTCCTCGCTGGAAGCAGACGAAGACTCGCAAGGCGCTTCCTCGGTGGGAGCTGCTAAACGAGGGGGCTTCTCTGTGATCTCACCGAGTCTAAAGGTGTTGTAGCACAGCTGCTCAAAGTCCCCGTCCAATCGATGACAGAGCTCGTTGACAATTACGTCACAATCTCCAAGTAGCTCTACGTCGAAATTGAGGTGAGGCAGCTGCTCCCTATTGATCAGGACCTGAGGCACTTCATGAGGAATGGCATCTGGAGGAAGAAACGGGGACAACTGCTACACATGGCTGTACCCCAGCGAGCCCAATATGTGAAATACTGACAAAAAAAGAAGAATGTATCATCACAATACGTACTTGGGATAAGAGCAACAGGTCGGACTTTAAGTGAGGAGCCAATAACTATCAAGAGGTCAACCTCATCTTTATCTTGCTTCATGGCTCTATGGAACATCTCTGGAAGGTTTTCTCCAAAGAATACAATATCTGGCTTCATGATTGCCAAGGGTATATCTGGTGGACATTGTGGACAGCGGGGTACAACCTATTTGTTTCACAAGTAAAAAATAAATAAATAAACAAACATTTCATCAGTAGATTAGACCAAAGATACACAGCCAGTGTTGTAATTTGCCCTTGTGGTGATACAGGTTGGCACAGCAGTAAATACTGTACATCTTCATGGACCTCACTTAGTGCGCTGGGGCATTCGACTAGCCTAGTGTAAGCCTGGTGTAAGCGTGATGTAACCAGATCCAAAATTCACTTGGTGAATAGGGTCTGGACGTGCTCCATTGGATGTTGTTTGCAGTCTTTTGATTTATAATGGGTGTAGAACTCAGCAGAATTTAAAGAGAAAAAATGATTGGCGCAACTGTAGTGTTGCTTAAACTGTATCGCTTCATCGACAATTTTCAAACAAACGCTTGACCAACGCCATTGCACTTCACCACCCCCATTGGTCCGCCATCCAGAGTGGCTGTGCGAATGCTACATTTAAAAGGGTTTCCATACTATAATCTTTTAGCGTTAACATTTTGCTGAGAGTATAGTTGGACAGAGCAAGGCTAGCATTCCACCTCTCTAGAGTTCAATAGCTTTACGATACTGCACTCGGATACCCCGTTCTGTGAGCTTGTTGGGCCTATCACTTCATAGGTGAGCTGTTGTTACTCCTAGTTGTTTCCACTTCACAATAACAGAACGGTTGACTGGGGTAGTCTAGGAGGGCAGACATGTGATGTCCTAATTTGGTGGAGGTGGCGTTCTAATGACAATTTGCATGAATGTATGTAATGTAATGCAATATAGTGTCCAAGTGAAATCACAAAGCATACAGTTGTCAATAGTCACATGATGAATGCTGCCATTTGGATGATGTAATCTTTTTCTATAGTGCATCTTTAATTTCCTACAATTATTCTGAAAATACCTGACTGAAGATGTCTTCCCTCACAGCCTCACAATCTACTTTGTGTTTACAGACAAGACAGGATGCAGTTGCAAATGACCCTAAAAACAGGAACATTTGGTCAGCGAACACCATAAGATAATCAATAAAATGCAAACACATCCTATGTCCTATAAATATCACTTACCGTGACATTGGATAATCCTCTTAACACCGGCTACTTGCTCTAATGTATCGATATTCTGTGTGTAATTACGCAACAGCTTCCCCTGTTTATCCAACATGGATATGAACTTGTGACACGGTGATGGGTGGAACTGGCCGGGGTAGATTTCCTGCAATCACAAGTATGTTTTTGTAATATCAATACAAATACCCTGTGTTATTATAGCATAATAAATATGTACATATGATATGATTTTTGTCAATAATAATACAAGATAAACAGTGAACAAACCTTGGCAAACTTGAAGAATGGCCTTGGGTCTCTTCTGAAATATTCAATATCAAACATTGATTGGGGATCAGGAAGATCGGGGAAGTCTACTGCAAGCCTTGCATAAATGCCATCTCTGGAACGGAAGTCCGGTATTCCACATGAAACAGACACCTTTAAAGGAAAGAGTAGATATTTTGGCAGGCCCATTAGACCAGAAGCAAAGTGCCACAGACAGCGGTGGAACATCAACGATAACAGTCGCATGGCAGGGTAGTATATTGGCAGTGAACACGTACTCCAGCTCCAGTCAGAACCAGGATCTTTTTACTCTCATGGAGAAGACGGACCACGTCCTCCAGGGTGTTGATATCCTTGCGCTTCTTTCGTTTGGGAGGCTCCGAGATGTTGATAATTATCTGCCACAAAGTCATGTCATCTATATCTGGTGGGAGAACAGTCTCAGGGAGCAAGTCCTTCAGAATGGTCCTTGGATCGGTCTCCCTCATTATGTGTTGCTGTATGAAGCTGTAGGAGCCTGATAACAAAAATATATACGCATCACATCGTCACTGACCAAAACGACTGATTTTGTACCCATGTAAAGTTCATATAACTAAATAGCTGGAATCAATAATAATAATAATAATAATAATAATAAACTATTACAATGTTAGTCATCTTAGTACCTATTTGTGGTTGAGGTGTCCAATCACTGGAACTTGCGTGAGAGGATCTGTCATCATCCTCATTTATATGCTCTGGGGTTTCAGCTAGACCGTTTGACGGATGCTCTCCATCATGCACAAGAGAATCTAAACAGTAAGTAAGACAGTTACATAATGATCCATTCTGATCAGTTATAATCAAAACGATCAATTAAGCAGATTACATTTACAAAAGTTTGTAAATGTAATCTGCCTGATTGATCGTTTGTATCAATTTACAATTTGGTATTAAAGTATTAAGAAGCAGACCAGACTAGACTAATCAAGGATGCTTATCAAGGATGCTTATCAGGCATAAGCACTACTAGGCTATCATCTGCCATCCATGCTGCCATATGCATGTCTGTTTAACAGCAAGTGAGCTATACAGTAAAAGCAGAATATGTAGTTACTAGTTATTCTGCAGAAACATGTAATAAACTAAGGCAGGTGCCACAAGAAATGACAGTGCTGATTAACCTACATTAACGCATTCAAAACCATTTCAACACATAAGAGTTGTGCTTTTGCAGGGATGTCAATTAAATCCCTGCCAGAGTGTAACTTTCATACAACACCTGAGAACCTTAAGTAGGCTATTGTAATATGACTGTGATCAATCATAGCTAAATTATATTAGCTGCTTTGCGTGCAACTACTTTTCTCGCCGGTAAGTTGGGAAAACAAAGCACAGCGCTCAGACTGGCACACAAACTCGAAGTGCTCACTTGTCCCAGTCTGCATACCTGACGCATCAGCAAGTGTCCCGAGTACAGCGCTCTCGTTTAGTTTCACCACTGCTCTGTCCTGCTCCGACACCAGCAGTCCAAGTCCATTGTCTCCGCATATTGCTGCCGGGGCCTGTTCTACCGCCATCACCGGCTCCAGCTCGCCTGCTGGCTGCGCAAAACTCACAGCTGCCTTCCAACTCTCCGCGGCCTCCGTTACACATGAGATTGGCTCTGTACTGGCGACTTTGAATCCATAACTCGGAACGGGGCAGAGTTTGGACTTCTTTGCAGCGGGAGCGTCCATATCGGTGTCGCTGGCGCAGGCCCTTACAAGAATGTTCTTTTCGTCCGCCATCTTCAGCCAGTAAAGCAGAGAACCGTGTGGTGAAAAAATGCTTCGACAGCTGAGTGATTTGCATGGCGCACGTGATTCGCTCTCAACCAGTTGCCGGCCCATGCGTCATTTCTTTACCCTAATGACGTCAAACCAAAACACAATTTGTCATGAGGTGAAAATAATATTTCCACTAGTTGTTAAGTGTTTTGTACGCACAATTTCACGCCCAAAAAGCCTCATGTGAATATGTGCATACATAAACGGCCCCCTCATAAATAATAATAATAAAAAATAATAATAAAAAAAACACTTACGTAACAATTATATTTATTATATTATTATATATTGTAAATAGGGTTCATTCAAATTTGCTTGTTGCCTTTGTTGCATAAAATGTACTAGTATGATCTAAAGCAGTGACGCAACATAAAAGTGTAGGCGTGTAAATATTGTGCGATCAAGAAGTTCAGAGCGCCCGTACATCTGATCTCACACCAGTACGCAGCCGCTGCAACTAGGGGGACTCGAGGGATTGCACATCAGTTGCCATTGCCATTTCCTGCAGTCAGACACATTTTACCACCAGTTTGCGCACGGATTTGTGTGTTTTATGGAGGGTATTTTGTATTGCAAATCAGTGGACTTGGAAGACTACTACGTATTATTAGGATGTGATGAATTGTCTTCGGTAAGGATCGCCCTATTTACTGGATATAGAGTAAAAAATATGTATTTTACGGAATTTATTTGGTAACGTTTTGATAAAGATGATTATTGGGCCAATATGCAAATGTGAATGGATGTGAGTACTTTTATCTATGCAAGTGTGTGGAATTATTGTTTGGATAAAGTCAATAATTTTACAGAAAATAGTCTGAACCAAGACCTGTTGATGCCAAAAATAATCCGACCATTTTATTCATATTTTTCCTGAATAATTCTTGACGCTAAATGTCGTCTAATGAACAGACAGAACAGATTGTCAACGAGTATAAGATAAGAGCCCTGGCATGCCACCCAGACAAACATCCAGACAACCCAAGAGCAGGTATAGGCCTAGATATGATAACAATCAGTAGTCTACTGTCAGACATACTTCACGTATTTTGTAGCATGCATGTTGTTGATATGATATTGTTTTTCTTTTTCTTTATTATTTTAGTGAATGAATTCCAAAAGCTCCAAGAAGCAAAAGATGTTTTATGCAATGAAAGCAAAAGAAAAAACTATGACCTTTGGAAAAGAAGTGGAGTTACCATTTCATTCCAAGACTGGCAAGCCTTGAATGACTCTGTGAAAACAGTATGTCACTTTGTTACTTCATTTTCACTTTTTTTTTTTTTTGGGGGGGGGGGGGGGGAAGGAAACGGGATAATGGA
>JAODUH010078150.1:0-15629 GCA_027564835.1 Typhlichthys subterraneus
ATATATATATATATATATATATATATATACAGTATATATACATTATATACACAAACATATTTGTCAACCGTTAGTCAGGTTTCTCCTCAAACAGAAGGGATATACTGTAGGCTACTCATTTTGACCTTTTAAATACAGTGTAGTCTGCCCTAGAATAAAAACTGAAATATGAACTCAAGCCACAATTATCCATGTACCACATTCCAAAAGCACCAGATGGTGAAGGGTTTACAACAGAATGTATCCTCATTGCTGGATGGAAACACACTTTCTGAAACCAGGAATAGCAACATATTTTGGTTCCGTTTGAAGGCATTCTCTAGCAGCTAATGGGAGAATACCTTGTTCAAAAGCTTTTCCAGCCTTTGCAAAGACTTGGTGGGGTATGTCTGATTTAGGTCACCAGTCCAATGGACTTTATCAGTGTGGAGATTGACCTGAGATAATCGTCTTGTTTACATACATGACCTGTAGCCCATGTCCAGTCTTTGCAATCTGTGTTGAATGCATTCCCTCTAATTTATATATATTATGTGGAAGGGAAATCAGTATTTCACCCAAATGATTACAACTCATATAAAAGTGCTTTAAAATTAACGTTTTGCCATTGTCAAATTAACATGTATCTCCAAAATGATGTTATGATGTTAAGTCATCCACAGTTCACTATAACATAGCTTCTGAAATTGGAGCTCTTGTGTCAAGTACAGCCCAGATCCAGTCATGTATATAAAGTGACAGCTGTGGGTGGTGCTGGGATGACAACCTCTGAATACCGCAGATTCTTCTGACAGGCATGGGTGAAATGACAGAGAGAGAGAGAGAGAGAGTGAGAGAGAGAGAGAGAGAGAGAGAGAGAGAGAGAGAGAGAGAAGCCACGTGGATACATGAGCAGCCTATTCTGACTTACTGGTCCGCTAAGTAAAAAATAAACAACTGGTTGGGTGTACACTGTCATCATTGGTTCCTGGGTGGAGCAGTACTGCTATTAAATCTACTGAAGAAAGAAAGTGAAAGAGTGAATGCAGCAAGAGAGAGAGAGCGAGAGAGAGAGAGAGAGAAAGAGAGAGTTAATACATTTAACACAAAAAATAGCGTGAGAGGTAGAGAGGGAGAATGAGAGATATTTAAAGTAGAGAGAGAGCGATAGAGAAAAATATAGGGGATTAGGACAAAAGCTTTTACTTGGCATGTTAGATAAGGTAAGTTGTCAAGCCGTCATGCTGGACAGGTGTATTTACTAAAGGTAACAACAGTAGCCTAGCAATTAGATCATGGTCTTGTTGGCTATAGACACAGCTATACTGATCAAGCTAGCAGCTCTGTTGAAAGTCTGCTGTTCATTGGTTACTACAGTATTCACCTGCAAATGAGTGGTGCTGTACTCCCTACCTGAGGAAATAAGTCGAGCAGACTGTAGAATCTTTTAAAACAATTCTAAAAACACTTTTACTTTCTTGTGAATTCGTCTTCAGTTTAAAGTTTTTATCCTTCTGTTTGTATGTTTATGTTTAGTTAACATTTTGTTTTTATTTGTCTTACCTTTTACATTGATTTTATATTTGATTTGTTGTGATTGATCATTCTGTTATTATAACTTCTAACTTCAAATCTTCTAAATTTCATTGTGCTTATATTTTGAATGACTATTCTGCTTTGTTGTGGCTGTCAAAGCAGTTAGTAAACTCTCTTTTTAAAGATGCTATTATTATTTGTATTATTATTAATATGGTCTCTCTACAGTAATAGATGATACTAGAGATGGACCCAGCAGTTCCTCTGAGGCTGCCAGTGATGGTATCGGCAGGTGAAAGCAGGATCCTGACTCGGTAAGTCTTTCTGCAATCATCTCTTTGTTGTTCTTTTTTGTACAGTAGATTGATGCCTTGCTCAAAATCACACTTTTCAAGCTGAGAGAACACTTGTTCCGTGTGTGTGTTATTATATTCTGGCATATAGACGTGTGTGTGGTTGGTTTCAGAGCAAGGTTTCTGTCACTGCTGGACAGCTACAACTGTTTCCTAAAGGACCAGGCCCAACTTCACTTGAGCTACTACCAGGTACTAGAATATTTTGAACTGTCATTTCCTCATACAGTAACTGGGTCAACCAGCCTATCAGACCGCTGCTAGTACCATTATATACTGTTATGCTCCCTTAAGTTTGAATGGGTTAAAGCTTTCCACAGCAGGTTTTGAGTTATGTTTGCTATATACCTTCATTGTATATACTCAATCCTGTTTGGTCTCTCACAATAATTATACAATATACCTCGATATCATCTTGTGGGTCAACATGGGATAACCTGGCAAAGTGACACTAACCTTCTCTTCTCTCATAAGGCTGTCAGTGGAGAGGTTGTGGTTGAGGGTTTTCTCAACATCTCCTGGGGAGTACAGAGGCCTATCAGGCTCAAAATACAAGACGAAAAACAGACGCTGCCATTCTGTCATCTGATACCAAATGACCCCACCAGTCCAGTTAGTCCACTCAACAAAAGGTATAATTGATTTATTGCATCACTATCACAGGATGAGAAGGCCTCTGATATGTTATCAGGTTGAAGACTGTTTGAATAGAGGGACACTGAAAAGGACAAATAGTAGTGGTCAGGGTACACAGGAAGGGTTTGGCCAAGCGGTGCTTCAACACAGACCAGCAAACAGAATGCAAATGAGAAATATTACTTGGAACATTAAGCAAAATAACACTTGGCACTAGACAACAGGAAATGATCTAGCACCAAACGAATAGAAACGCAGGGCGGACGACCAGGTGAACCTCATAACCAATAACACAAAGAAGAAAACCAGGGTCAGAATGACATATGGAACGCAAGGGAGACAGACAATTTGAAAACAATGGCTTACCTTTGTCTTCGCTGGTATTTTGTAGTTAACTGTAGTTTGTGTTACAGGAAGCGAGAAAAGAATGTTTAATCCTATTTTTCTGTTAGTGCAGAATGTCCTGCATTGATTTTCATGGATGTTAAAACAAAGGCATTTAATAGGTTTTCTCACAAGACCCACCATCTTAAATTATATTTAAACCATGTACACTCACATGAGTTATACTATCTTAATAGTACAATGAGCTATTAAGGCTGTGTTTCTCCTCTAAAATGCACATCTACACCTATGGGTGTAAATTATGTGAACTCTAAGCAACACTGTGTTCAGTGCCTAATGCTTAGAACCTTTAATAGATATAAACTGTAGAAATGATTCATACTGTAATAGTGACAATAAAATTCAGGTTCACAAGACAAGTGGAACACATCAAGTTAAACAGGTTTCTCCACTCAAAACAAGAGCAAATGATAGAGAACATACTTGTCTTGGGCCTTTTGTCTTTCAGTCTTTCTCCACATGCTAACCATGTTTGATTTTGATATTTGACCTTTGTATCTACCTTTCTTTTTTAATCATTCTCTCCCTCCCTCACTTCTTAGAGGTATGACGCGATGGGGAGAGTACAATGACCTTCACCAGATAGATGAGATATCAGAGACATCACAAGACACGGTGGAGAACAGTCCAAGAGCAGGTTGGTGCCAGAACAGGTTTACAACAACAGCGTGCAGGGTAATAAGCAAAGGAATAATAGTGCTATTGTCCGTGCCTTAAGGAGCTAATAAACTATTGCTAATATAATGCTGATGCACACATAAGCACAAAAAGGAATGTACTATTTTCTCCAGAGTGTATATAAAGGTTAACTGTTCATGTTTTTTTATTTATTTAATATAAATTCATAATCATACTTTTTTTTTATGAACAAAGGTAAAGATAAGAGTTTATGGAACACATTAATGTTCATGAAGGTGTTTTCTCTGTTCAATAGTACCACATGTTTATGAAACCACCACGCTGCGTCCTGAGAGGCCGAAAGTCTCAGAAATGGAGGCGGAGTCTAACCTGTTTCGTTGTATGAGTGACGCCTCATTGGTTAAAAGGAGACGGAGAAGGAGCCAGTCAGCAGGACGGAGCGTGAAGGAAAAGCACAGATTTTCCATCAATGGACACTTCTATAACTACAAGGTAGCGATATGTGCATATACATTTCACCAGTTTTCTACTATGGAAATACAAAATTCTGTATTTTTAAAATATTGTATTCAAGTTTCTAACTCTCTTATCATCTCATCAGACGTCAATCTTCACACCTTCCTTTGGTATTCCAACCAAGGTCCGTATCTCCAGCACAATGACAACACATGAAGTCATTGAGCAGCTCCTCAACAAGTTCAAGGTAAGAGTTCCATACAGTGTCCTTTATTCTGTACAGTACATGCTAACATATTGTGTCTGCCAGATCAAGAAGCACTGCCAATTTTATTAGTAGAGATTGTAGATGTGTTCTGTAAATTAATCTGGTTAAAGAGATTGTCCAAGGTTTTAATTGGCATAATAGATTGAAATGATCTTTTTCTTCAGATAGAGAATGATCCTCAGGAATTTGCCCTCTACAGCCTACATCAGAGTGGTGGTATGTTACTCTGTTTCAGCTGTGGTTTCAATATCTTCATTGTGACACACAATAGGACAACAAATATACTGCAAAGGCTGAATCAAAATAATGTAGAAGTTACCCACATTGCTCAAAAGTCAATTGTGTGTGTGTGTGTGTGTGTGTGTGTGTGTGTGTGTTTCCAGAAAAGAGGAAGCTGGGCGACAGTGACCAACCCCTCTGGGAGAGAATCCTGCACGGGCCTTCTGATGACATCATGAAGCTCTTTCTGATGGACAGGGATGAACAGGAAGTCAGCAACGATGTGAGTGCTTTATTATACCACTGCAGACTGCAGTCTGAACGTAGCCATATGCTAGCAAGCCTCTACTCAAACTATTGAGTAGTATTACACTATACACATACTGTAACAACTGACTAAGTTGATGTTGATCCTCTCTCCTCTCCTCTCCTCTCCTCTCCTCTCAGGTGGCTCAATATCTGAACCTGGAGCTCCCCATCCTGGAACATGTTATTCAGAGGCTCAAAGAAGAAGAGAACAAGGAGATCCAGATGGTCATTAGCAAGTAGGCTTATTTCTACATTTCATGACACCATGATGTCACATAGGATTACAATATTTTTTAATGTAGGCATTAATAACACAGTTAATCAAAACAAATAACAATCATTAACTTGCTGTAAATAATGATTAATGATTAATTGTTTCATAGATTTTGGGCTCATGTTTGTGCTCTGACATAATGAGTTTTTAAATTATTTTATTATTTTAACCTTTTAATAAAAATTAATGTAGTAACAGCATCAAATCCAGGTACTGTAGTAATCTCTGTGTGTATGTGCGTGTGCTTGCGTGTGTGCGTGTGTGCGTGTGCCAGGTATCAACACCAGCATATCCTGCTATCGCACATGTTGAGCTCTAAGACGCCCTCTCATGTTGAGACCAGTGTATGACACGGACACACACTGGAAACAGACAGAGACCGTTTCCCTCTAATGGAGATAATGTAATGGGATTATGGAACTATGGATAACCATCCAGGACAATTATTTCTCAAAATCATCTCACGGAAGAGAAAGAAGACAAAAGACAATACATAAACAGAAGAAAAAAAATGTGCTTTCTTTGTATTTGAAACCCTAAATTGTATCACACTTTCAATTGTTCACATAAAGTCTTAACAAGTGTATATTCAGTGGATATTTATTTTTAGGACCATATAGGCTAGTTTCCAAGCATGATTTTATGTACAGACAGTATTTAGCAAAAACAGGATCATGACCATTTATTTATACAGTATATACTGTATGCAATTCACAATCTAGGACTTGGGACAAAAACGTGTAGCCTTGGCTTTCTTTAGGGGAAAATTTCAGTATCTTGTAAATCATTTTTGTTGATCCTTCCTGAAAGAGTAATAAAAATATAAAATATAGCCATACTGTACATTAAAGATTCAGTATAGTTTCAGAATCAAGTACTGTTCATCATCAGTATATATCAGTACAGTATAACTGGTGCCAAAATTTGTCAGACACACTTTATTCTTTAAGACCACCACAAACAGACCAATATAACATGAATCTGACATATTTTGTTTTTTAATTGGCAATATTTAATAATTAGATACATTTTTGAAAGATATTACTTTTTATTACTTGACAAACAACCTTTTAGTTGTAATAAAGGTGAAATTAGTGAATCCAAATATAAAAATCTAATAAATAATTATGTTTTAAATTGCTCATTTCTACTTTCAGATGGATTTAGAGGATTTTGTCTCAGGTTACAAAAACTCTGGTAAGGACAGTTCCGCAGAAAGACCGACTCGTTAAAATTCGTGATCAAAACTCAGTCCAAAGTCAAAGTGGATGGGTAGCAGATGAAGTTTGTATAACCAGCTGTTTGCAGGACTCATGCAATTGCTCATGCACCCACCCACCCACCCACACACACATACAGTGACAAACAGAACAGAGACAGAGAGAGAGGCTCAGGCTGTCAGGTACAGTACGGACTGGAATATGCAATGTAGAGTACTACTGTATACAGGATACATACGCTATATAGTATCTATTGGACTAGAGTGAAGAGATGGAAAGAAAGTGAGATGGAAACAAAAACAGTTTGGTTTGGAATATATACTACTGTATGCTACTGTATCAAGTGTGAGATGGAAACAAAAAAATGTTGGTTTGGAAAAAAGATGTGATCAAAACCGCTAATGTTAATACAATATGTAATTTAAAACATTTACACTATATCTGTACACGGTATTTAAACTATTTTCAAAATGTCAAAATTATCTTACTAGAAATGCTAATTTTTCAACATTAAAACACACACACACACACGCGCACGTGAACACGCACATTCCTCTCTGTGGAAACAACATTTATCCTAATATTGAAATAGTCTACAGTGATTGTATATTGGCATACTCACCAGAAGACCTTTCTAAAGCCAAGCCAGACTGCCAGATTGCCAGACAGTTTTAACTGCCTTGATGATGATTAATGATTAGGCATACAGGATGGGATCTTTTTGTAGCCAGCTGGGATCATAGTAGCCTGTGTAAATACACCATTGATTATCTGTTGTGTTACTGTACATACGGCAGCAAGAATGTATCTGTGTTGGAGCACTCCAGAGAAAAAAAAAACGTTATTTTTTCTTTTAAACAAATGATTCATACATAAATATGTGTGTAACGTGTTGTAATTGTGTATAGTGAATTGATGTTTACAGTAATGAACCAACCCTAAATATCTGATTTCAGTTTATTTCAAAGATTATTTCAAATGTTCCTCTGTTCCTGTTTCCTGCTCTTTGCAATGCCTGACTCATGCTTCTATTTCCTGAGTGGACCATCCAGCAGCATTGTTGCCTAGTTACCTTAAAGCACTTTAACAAGGTTAGGAGTGCTATATATAAAAATGCATAATTTTCCTTTCGAAACTGGGCGTGAGGTGTTGGCGCCACTCCCCCACGTTTTGAATCATCTTGTCTTATCTTATCTTGACTTAGAAGTAAGTAGACATTTCTTCTCAGAGCAGATACTGTATATAAACAGTGGTCAAATAATAACATGTTTTATGGACAAAGCAAGACTTATTCCACTGAACTTCAAAAGAGAGGTGTATTTTTGATATAATAAATGAAATGTATTTATGTATTTGTCCTAACCTAATTAACTTATTTACTTACGGTAAGTATTTTCTTTAGTGAATTGTATAAAACGTTTGCTGTGCCAGTGGTTCAGTGTGTTACTACTCACCTGTACATTTATCCATTATGTGAGCGTGAGCATAAGTAACATAATGTAATATTACATTATGTAACATATTAATAAATGTAATATTTTATGTGTTAATCTTTAATTGTTATGTATTTACAGTATCTTAGGCAGTATTGTTACTGTAATAGGTATGTCCCTTACCCCCATCATGTTTCAATAAACAGACTACTTCCAGTATACATCAGTTGCAAACCATTTATTCAATGAGCACCATCAGTATCTTCATATTAAAAAAACAAAACAAGATTATAACAAATGTAGCTTAGCTCCAAAATGGAATGCTGGTGGAATG
Source organism: Typhlichthys subterraneus (assembly GCA_027564835.1). NCBI lineage: Eukaryota > Metazoa > Chordata > Actinopteri > Percopsiformes > Amblyopsidae > Typhlichthys > Typhlichthys subterraneus. The sequence continues at coordinate 8,062 of JAODUH010078150.1, forward strand.
GGTTGCTCCTTCACGTGCAGTCAGGCAGGTATTAGTTGGTAGCCTGAGGTCTATGGACCAGGGGTGGCAGCTGCAGTCTTTTGACAGGTCGACTGCACTAAGTCATGCTTGTTCTTTCTGACGTTAAGCCGCACCTCGAATTGACACGTCAGGCGCTGCAGCAAGGAAAACAAGACAAACACTTACATCAGAATAACAAACCGCTTCTGGAACAGTACAACAGAGACTGATGTTATGGGCCTGGTTTGTTATAGGGAAACAGTAAAGAACACAAACTACATAGTATTGTAAGTTGTATGTTATTATTATTAGTGATTATTAGTGAGTAAAATATACTTGATTGCATTATAGCACCACAGTATTACTGTATTAAAATACAGCTGGACAACAGTGAATGTGGCTGTATGGGAGAGGTAGACAAGATGTGAGGCTATGAGCTCCATAAAGGGGAGTATAGAGTGAAATGCAAACCATTAAGCACTCAGATGTGAGCGGGGCATGCACGCTCTGTGTGTCAAACAAAGCCAGGTAGACGGGTACCTGGGTAGATGAACATTGAACAGTATATGTGTACTGTTGTAGATACAGTAGAGGATCAACACAACTGACTGAAGCACATTCATACAGCAGTGAACACACAATGAAACATAATGCGAATAGTTTAACCGAAATGCAACATAACACAACAACACATAATGCACTACAAGACAATCACATTTGAACACAATACAGACAGGAGACACACCTTTTTCCCAAGGGCACACGTGTTTAGATCCTGGTTCTCAGATTTAAGACACTTAGTCTTTCCCAGAACCGCTTCGATGTCAAAGTTAATCATGTTGGTCACCTGAGCACAGGCAGAAACGTGTATACACACTATGTTGAATGAGAAATACAGCAGTGTTCTGTGTGAATTAAGTGAATTTAATATTCATTCAATGGATGTGTTTATTCAGAGCTTGCCCACATAACCTGATAAATACCATGCAACAGGGGAAATCATTTATTTACCAGAATGCAACACTGAATAGCACATACTGTAGGCATACATGTATTCATTTTATTGGAACACTTTACTTTCCTTTACACATTTAGTGTTTAGGTAGCACATTACATAATCCGATATATATGATGAAACAAGGTAGAGTTGTTTTGTAATACTGTATCTAAAAAGCCTTGTTCTCTGCCTTGTTCTCTGAAAGCCTAGAGCGATATGGCTTGACGATAGAGTTTGCATCATGCTTTTATTGTCTGGAAGCGTGAAAGAATCATGTTAATCTCACAGCAGAAGAACGGTCAAGTGAAGACACAACGTCTGTTACATATATCTGACCTGAGACTTGGCAGATGTGATGGAGAGTAGCTTAAAGTTCTTCTTGGCTTTGGAGTTGCTGTTGAACTTCTCCACTGCAAAGTTTGCTGCCGCCTGGACATCGGTAGACTCCGGGCTCCTATCAGCCCAGCCTCCTAGAAGAGGAACGTTCTCTGGAAAGGGCAAATCAGAGTGTAATCCTACATAGACTGATAGTTATATACAGTTTATGTTCTATTATAAGTGTATTCACTGCACAATTACTGTACATCAGCACATATAATTAGGTGCTTCGCCACAAGGTATTAACATAACTTAACATAACATGATAGCTCTGATGGTAGTATCCTTGTAGCAAATTTGGCATAGGGTAGAAGGTTAATTTAGAATTGGTACCTTCCCTGCCCTTGAATTACCACACAAAATATACATCATTATTTAAATCCAATCATTGCTGGGCAAATTGGTTGAAAAGAATAGTACAGGAAACTTTATGGCACTTCCAAACCAACATGAACCAGTCTACTCTTCAGTTTGCCATCCATCATGGTCCCAGTGACATATCTCTTAAACCAGTGGCCAAACCAAACCATTCTGACTCACTCTATCCAAGTAGGCAGTAGAATGAGATCACTGCTACTGTATCAGACACGATGCAATAATACACTACCCGAAGAAGCCCATTTAGGGCGATGTCTCCTTTTGGAAAAATATCTTCATATACAGCAGTACATGCTTTGTTACACCTTTTAGTCCACAGAAGGTCAGTTTGTTATGTCTGAATGTACTGTACAGTACTTTACTGTACAAACTCCTCCTGGTGTAATTATTGTGACTTTCATTCAGTTCACTTTCGCTCTTTTAATGTTAATTACTAGTGGGCGATACTGTTGTGATTCCATTTTAAAGTAGGCTAGACACCGATTAAAAGAACTCTTTTGAAAACCTTGGGCAAAAAGGTACTGCAGGAACATTATGCCCACACTGTAATTGAGCACAGTGTTGAACAAAGGCAGGTTTGTTTGGGAATGTTAGATAGTCAGCATTTCCTTTATGTCTTAGTGGTGGCATATGTTTTTAGTTATTTACCTCCTTGTGTAGGACATTGTGAACACAGAATTAACATAATGCTCGTCTTTTGTAGTTGTATCCTTTGCTCTGCTCTCTCTCTCACTCTCTCTCTCTCTCTCGCTATGTATATATACAGTATATATTTATTAAATTAAATAAAACATTATAAAAAATAAAATCATCATCACCATAATATTAGTTTTACTACATCAATATTATATCATAACACTACATATGCATTATTATATTGGTAGTACTACGTCACTTACTTGTGGTAATAATCTCCTGGACATGCTGCTCTCCCAGGCAGAGCTGGGCCACAGACAGACAGACCAGTACTGACAGAGGTGGGGACATGCTGCCAGCGGACCACTGCAGACAAGTCACCACAGAGAGGTACTGTACTGTGGAGTGTGGACCCGCAATGCTGAGATCCCCAGGAGCAGCTCTTCCACTTCAACCTTCTCAAGAGCAGGTTTCCCTGGATTCAGAGAGCAGCAATGAGGCAGAGAGAAGAGATGGACAGAGCCGCTGAGCAAATGAGCCAATGGGCCTGTTCTCAAAGGAAGTCAAAACGAGAGAGAGAGAGGAGCAACTGCTTTATGGTGACAGGGTGAGAGAATGACCGAGAGAGATAGAGAGTGACTGAGAGAGAGAGGGATAGTGCTGATATATGACAAGGGCTGTTGAGTATTTAAGCTGTGGAATGTTTTGCCAGCCAGCTAAGACCACACCCACCATCTGCTGAGCAATGACGCCAAGCGGGGATTTAACAGCCTTTGGTGCTATCGCTGTATGTGTGTGTGTGTGTGTGTGTGTCTGTGTGTGTAGGAGGGTGTGTGAATGGGCGGGTGTGGATTTTACTGTACTCAGAGTGAGTGCATACGCACATACATACATATCCCTATTGCCTGTGTGTACATGGTGTGTGTGTGTGTCTGTTTTACCTGCTAGCAGTAATTCAAAGCAAGAACCTCGGTGCTGAGAAAGAAATACACGGAAGTGCCAAACCCTGCAGTTCCTCGAATGGCCACTTGAGACTGGCTGCAATAGTGAGTCAATCCCCATAGACTACAATATTAAAATGTTCATCTTTACAGCAAAAATAAACATTCTATCAGCCTGGTTCAAAAATGGTTTTGGTCTCTATAGCTATCTCCCAGTTCATGACAAATGTTTAGGGGGTTATGTATTTGTATAACTCATCAGTTCCAAAAATATTATATTATTAATTTACCCCATTATAATGAAGGGGGCGTGGGGGGCGTTACAGGTGGAGTGAGGTACTGCAAAGATGGCGATGGCCAGAGCCAGCACTTCTCTACAGCGCGGTGTTCAAATCCGTTCTTGAGAAAAGCTATTGGTGACGCAGGGTTTGTCCATTTAAATATCTATGATTCACTTACTGCATATGTGGCTATATACTGTAAGATATACTAATTTGTGTGTGTGTGTTTCTGTGTATGTTTGTGTGTGTGTGTGTGTGGGTGCGCATGCATGCATGCATGCATGCATATGTGGGTGTGTTGGTCTTGCTCTTTTCATGAGTAACCATTACCTTTGTAATAATGTGACTCAGTCACAGCTGGTTGGCAGACAGTGAGTCAAAATGCAAGCACAGCTAGCACGATTATGTCGCTTGAACGCCAAACACCCTGTTCAGAACATTGGCTGTGCTGTGCAGTTCAGCAACCAAACCTGACTGGTGAGGATGGATGAAAAAAAAAAAAAAATTAATAAAAAACATAATAATAATAATAATAATCTTATATATATAATACAATATACATCACCATTAACATTAACGTGTCCAAAAACAGCATATTGAATTAATAACATTAATAATAATCAAAAATAGGAAATAAATTAGGTGGAAAGGATGAGAGGATTTAACATTATTATTATTATTATTAGAATCAGATTTTTTTTTACTATTTGACACCAATGTTTTCAAATATGATTATTATTATTATTAATAATAATAAAAAATATATTATTATTAACAATAATAACTATAATAATAATAAATACTAATAATAATATTTCAAAACATTGGTAACGAATGGTAAACAAATCTGATTCTGATAGCCTAAATATAAATACACAAACACATGCATTTCCTTGCATACTCTACTAATCAGCTGTTCTATATCTTAATGTGCAACACATTAAACACAACTCATCGAGTTAAAGGGGATTTTACCAGAAACCAGGGTATGAACCCACGTGGAAGACACACATTGAACTTTAAATTCAACATCTTATCACTCCTTCCCTTCATCCTGCTGTGCAATACCTCCTCTTGGTAATATAGTGGAGTAATAGCATCCTGAGCACACACACAGAATGACATCACACTGTGTGTATTGTACACCAGCTGCTCTGTTATTTGTTTTCTTAGTCGGTCGGCTGCACAGGCATGTTATGTCCCTTTTATATTAAAAAGGGCTACATCGTGCAGGCAGGACTTCTAACTGATGCCACGCTTGTCCTGAGACAATTACATTTTAACGTAGTGCCCAATTTGGTGTGCTTTATTTGACTAGTTTAATGTGCAACAGCTAGTTCATCATGGGTGTTCAGGATTATAAACCTAGTCCTAGACAAATCCCTTGTATTGTGCTATATTATTCACCTTTTTCATTTAGTGTTGTGAAATGTTTGTAAACAATGTTTGGGAGACTGGCTAGGCTAAATAGTAGTGTACGATGCACTGTGAGCTGGCAGCAAATCAGTGCGGCAAAGTTAGACTTGGTGAGGCCAAATGTGCCAGTGGAAAGGTTTGTTTGTGTGTGTGTGTGTGTGTGTTTGTGTGTCCCACTAAGCATTAGTTTTGGTCAGAGCTGCTGGTGGAGTATGACATCTACTGGCAGATTCACGTCAAGCAAAGTCTGGCTAATAAATGTGAGTTATATCGGTTCACTGTGTCTTTTTTCTTTGAATTCCTTTCATCTTCTGTCACCAGACAAGATGGGTTAACCAATATAGCCAATCATAACCCTCTAACCTCATAAACGTGACATCCCAATAGCATCTCCTCAGCAATGGTTTAGAGCAGGGCTATTCAATTCCAGTCCTGGAGGGCCGCTGCCCTGCATGTTTTAGGTGTGTCCCTGCTCCAACACACCTGATTCTAATGACTGGGTTGTTATCAGGCTTCAAAATACCAATTCATTAGACTCAGGTGTGTTGGAGCAGGGAGACATCTAAAACATGCAGGGCAGCGGCCCTCCAGGACTGGAATTCAATAGCCCTGGTTTAGAGCAGTGGTCTTCAGCATATCTTGGCTGATAGAAACATGGCACAGGGACCCCCTGTCACATTCAGTATAAATTAATGTATTTAGTTGCCATGCCAGCAATGTGTAGGGCAGCCTAGAGTGCCATATGTATATGTTCCGATTACTTAACATTTTTGGATGAAAATATGTTTTGGATCAAATACTTTGGAGGACCCCCTGTAGTACCTCTGAAGACCTCTGGTTTAGAGATAAACTAATGCACCAGTGTCCAGTGGCCATTGGGTAGATTATATATATAATACAAATATGTTTAACAGTGGTTAGCATACTCCCCCTTCAATATATAGAGACATATATAAAGACAATGGAGGCATTTGGCCCCCCTGTGACAAAAAGGAGCCACATATTCTTGCTTCTGACTTCACCCCTTGTCTTATGTGGAATAAATCCTGACAACATTATCACATCTAGTTTATCATAGTCATATTTTACCATTATTCTCAATATTGCAATATTCCATTTAATAAGAAGCAATGTAAAAATTCAACAAACATGGATAAAACATGCATGTCTGCGTGTGAACGTGCATGGTGTTAAAACAATGTCTGCTCAGGAACATGAACGTTATTTTACAATTGTAATTCTGAATGTTTTAAGAAATGGGAGAACCTTTTAAAAAGTAAATATATTTAAATTGATTCCTCACATTATTCTGTTGTCATTCTAGCATTCACCCCTCAATGATCACTCACTCATTCTCCATTCACTTTTAATGTTTTCAATGAACATTCAAATTGTATAGGATACAATAGCGAGAGAAGGCTGAATCAAGGCTTTAACAAATGGGCTTCTGCAGAGACTGATAAGGAGCCATTCATTAGAATCAGGTGTGTTGGAGCAGGGAGACATCTAAAACATGCAGGGCAGTAGCTCTCCAGGACCAGGGTTTGGCAACCCTGCAGTAAACCGTGTTACTTAATAATAACACTCAGCATTTTGCTGTTGGCCAATTATTCAAATAGATGTCAGTCTTGTGTATATTCAGACCAGCTGCATTCCCTCACCAGTTACAGAGTTGACGTTCCTGGATGTTTTCTTGCCAAATGCACAGATACAGGCACAGTCTGCTGGCACAGTGAAGCTTGCCAGTGACACTGAAACACTTAAATATTCAAACAAATCAATACAAATGTAATTTAAAAAATGTATTAACAAGTTGAGGTCAAGAAGAGGTGGAGAGACACCCACACAACTCAACTCACCTGATATTTCGAAAAACTTCGGATTAACACCTCCACCTAGAACTGCCAACAAGTTCGATCGATTAAGTATATAGACCTGGGCTACACTACCGACCTGCTCATGATCTGAAAAACGCACACACTGAATAATACTTACGGTCTAACATTTGGATTATTTTACATTAGAATAGTAGACTTTACTTTAACGTACCCAAATGTCCCTTCATCAGGGGTTCGACATTGTAAATTCAGACACCGGTCTCCATAGCACAACAAAAACAGCCTGAGAAAAGTGATTACAACATTAAATCAAGCAATCAATCAGTAAGCACTGATAGGAACACCTGCTGCAACAAGCTGGCCAATGTGACCTGATACACAGCATCCAGCATTAGTTCGGGGCTCACGCAGAAGAAACGTGAGGATTGTTGTGTGAGCTGCATGAGGCCCGATATGCAGCGGCCATGTCTAAAGGGACATCCGTCTTTACTGCAGTGTTTTTATGCCCCTCCCACTCAGAGGGACTGGCATTGTTTGAAACTCCTCCCTCTACAGCTCGCATAAGCCCACACTTCTGGTGGTGCTGTAGTACAATGGAGAACTGTATTCCATTATTGTATTCCACTTTAAAGGAGATAATGCACCATGTTTGTCAGTTAACTTTCATCTGCAAAGAAATCCACTGGCTCAACAAATCTTCACT
>JAODUH010078161.1:0-15628 GCA_027564835.1 Typhlichthys subterraneus
GACGCATCTCTCCACAAAATACACTGAATATTGCAACATCTTCGATATGATATTGCACAACGTGATATTGCGATAACTATACTGAATCGATATATTGTGCACCCCTACTGGAAACCCAGTAAATCCTTCTGACCGAATCAGAGTAGCGGCTGATCTGACCAGTCAGCGTATTACTGATAGCTACGGGGTGTGCTTTTGGTGTGCCGACAGCTAAAATAACTTTAAAACAACAATGACAGACAGATTAAATTTTTTTTAAAACACATTTTTGTAAAGTTCCTCCCCTTTTTCAAACGGGTTCGATTGACTTCTCACCAGATGGACACCCTTGTGTCTATCCTTCTGTCGTGTCAGGCTGGAAAGTGGTCGCATCGCCACCGTGAAGGGCTAGGCAGTGCCATCAGCAACCCAGGCTGTTTTCATCCTGCTGAGAACAACCTACCTGTGTCTTTGTGTATAACACACATCCCCTCACTGGTTCTCCAGGTGGTGAACATGGAGGAGCAGGCGGCCCTGGGTCTGGGGGAGCTCCAGCTGGTCCAGGTGCCTGTGTCTGCCACCACGGTGGAAGCCCTGCAGCAGGGCGCGTTTGTTGACGCTGCAGATATGCCCAAAGCCGGAGACCCTGTCATCTGTCACACCCTGCCACTTCCTGAAGGTTTTCAGGTGCGTACAGAACATTGTCACCTTGTATTAACTTTGGATCACATTTGTACAGCAGTTAGTGGTGTTTTTGCGTGTGTGATGGTGACGTTTAAGTGAGATTAAATTAGTACTATTAACCGAGGAACATGCTGAAGAGGGCATATAAAGAGCAACTTGCAGGTTCAAATTTTCACTACATTTGAGTGGTTGAAAAATCGATGCTTGATCTTAGCTGTTTTGCAAGAGATAAAGACAAGAAAAGGTCTGTATTTTTCTACAAATTGCACTTTGAACGCATTGTTAAAAAAATTGGTGTGCACCGTAGTCTACTGTGGACACGTTTTGGGTAACAGCTATATTACCATTGTGTGCAGTTTATCGGAGGTGTGTTATATAATGAGAGAATATAATATTAGTCGCTTGTATCGTCCCCATGTTACTAACATTCTTGTAGGCCAGTTTCACCACTCGGCAGCCATCTTTGAAAGGCCTCTGTGCGATTATTAGGAACACTGGGATGAAATGAATGTTGTTCTTTTAGGTGGTCAAGGTGGGTGCTAATGGAGAGGTGGAGACCGTTGAGCAGGAGGAAGAGGGAGGCGAGGTCCACCAGGAAGAAGAGGAAGAGGAAGAAGAGGCAGAAGAGCACCATGTCATGGAGTTGGACGATGAGCCTCCTCAGCCCCATATCGAAGACCCCACCTGGGCTAAGGACCCGGACTACCAGCCTCCCACTGGCATGGTCAAGAAGACAAAGAAGGTGTGAGCAAACGGCTTTGTGGCTGTATTGTGACTTTGAGGCAGCATAGGTAAACGCATGCCTCACTAGGGCTGCTCGGTTATGGAGGAAACATCATAATCACCATTATTTTGGTCAGTAATGAAATGACGATTTGACACGATCACTCATTGACTTTGGGAGGATATCGCAGTTACTCCACTTAAAACAATGAATCTGAAACAAATCAACAACAGTGGAACACTTTCCACTGTTCCAACTTTCCTTTAATTCTTTTAATGAGTTAACTTGGGGGGGGAAAAGGTGTGTGCGTATCCGTACATAAACCTTTTCCCCTCTCTCTTGCGTTGTTTTTGTTGTTGTTTGGAGCATAAACGGAGCCCTACGCCTCACTTATTCATCTCCTGTGTTGTGTTGTTGTGCAGGGCAAGAAGAGTCGCCTGCGCTACGCAGAAGGGGACAAGGACATGGATGTTAGTGTGTATGACTTTGAGGAGGAGCAACAGGAGGGTCTTCTCTCTGAGGTCAATGCTGAGAAGGTGGTGGGCAACATGAAGCCTCCCAAACCCACCAAAATTAAGAAGAAAGGTGAGGCTTGTTTTTGTGTGTGTGTGTGTGTGTGTTCCAGCGTCACTGAACAGGGCTTACTCAGTGCGTGTGCACTCGTCTCCCAACAGGTGTTAAGAAGACATTTCAGTGTGAGCTGTGCAGCTACACCTGTCCCCGCCGCTCCAATCTGGACAGGCACATGAAGAGCCACACTGACGAGAGGCCGCACAAGTGCCATCTGTGTGGGAGGGCTTTCAGAACTGTCACCCTGCTCCGAAACCATCTCAACACACACACCGGTAATAACCACACACGGCGTCACCTACAGTTAGTTATTAGTTAGTTAGCGCTAGGTCCCAGACTTTACGCAAGTGAAGCCTAACTCTGCAAGACTACTGACCTCTCCTGCAACCAATTGGCTAACGCGCGTGACATCTATGATTCATGTTCTGTTTTAAATGATTCATTGAAATCTCAATTCCTTCGTTTGTCTGTGTGAAGGAACACGCCCCCACAAGTGTACGGACTGCGACATGGCCTTTGTGACCAGCGGAGAGCTTGTCCGTCACCGGCGCTACAAACACACGCACGAGAAGCCTTTCAAGTGCTCGATGTGTGACTACGCCAGTGTGGAGGTGAGTGTCTCTGCGGTACATGCTCTGCATTCTCCCAGGAAAGACGGCTCGCGTTGAATAATGCGGCAGGATCAGTGTCTCCCGTTAACTGCCGTGTCTGTGTTTTCTAGGTTAGCAAGCTGAAGCGTCACATCCGTTCCCACACTGGAGAGCGTCCGTTTCAGTGCAGCCTGTGCAGCTATGCCAGCAGGGACACATACAAGCTGAAGAGACACATGAGGACTCACTCTGGTAGGACACTGATCTGTTCTTAAGCCAAGGAAACACTGCATGCTATCCGCTCGTTGCCCATCGCATTGCAGCTGAATATTGGTCGCTTGTTTTCATTCCAGGCTTTGGTTGCCTAGGTATCCCTCTCGTATGCTTCCCACTCGAAATGTTTTAACCAATCTATCGGTCAACGATGTCCTGAAGTTGAGACTTTTAACTTGGTGGCAGCCCTCTTCGTGTCGTTGACCGCTCTATCGCTTCAAGTCGCTGAATCATATTTACTTTCAATTGTCTCTTGACGCTGCTAGTCGCTTGCAGTGTGTGTGGCTTAAGGCTGCACCTCAACACCACCAAAATAATATCACGTGCCGTTCATATTCTGGAAGCTCAGATTTTAACCCTCGAAACCTGAGACCTGCGCCGGCGTGGATTTTGCATAGGTCTATATTTTGTATCGTATCTTAAAAATAGGTAAATGCTAGAAGCTCAGGGTTCCCCATAATCCTAACATTGTGCTGAAGAGATGGTCAAAAAATGCATGTTACGATAAATTGCGATAACAGTTAGGCTTAGCAACACCGCGGTCAGGGTGGGAAATTAGCAAAAAAAATAATCGCTAGATTAATCACCAAAAAAAATAGTTTGGTACAGCACTTGTGTACATACATATGGATATATGTATGCGTGTCCATAATTGGAACTTGTTTGTGGTTTTTGTGTGCAGAAAAGGACCTACACAATTATTGGGTGGGTTATAGGGTTTAGCAGGCGTTGTTACATTTATATATTTAACTCCTCAGCCACCAACCTGAACTTTGCTAAACTCCTTCTGTTTTCTTTATAACCGAAACCACGGCCTCTGCAAAGTGAGTCAACTTGTGCATCAATAATGTAGATGTAAGACACTGAATAAGTCACTCTGAGACTTCCTGTCTCTGCTTTTGTGGTGATACGGTTCTTTTGCCCGGCCCTGTTCCCACACATGTGTGGTTTATTTGTTACAGCATGTCAGAATTGTGCTAAAGTCCTATTGTTCCCCCCTTCCCTCCCCCAGGAGAGAAGCCATATGAGTGTTACATCTGCCACGCCCGTTTCACCCAAAGTGGGACCATGAAGATGCACATCCTGCAGAAGCACACTGAGAATGTGGCAAAGTTCCACTGCCCGCATTGTGACACGGTCATCGCCCGAAAGAGTGACCTGGGTAATGCGCAGAGGCCACAGCACAGCCTGGCCTCTGATTGGCCCGGCTGTGCTCTAATCGGTCGACGAATGCTTTTACTACGTGATGGTCTCACAAGGCTACGATTTATCTGCCTGCATTAATAACAGGGTTCTCGCGGGTGGTGGAATATCATGGAATTTTAAACGGTCTATGCCAGACATGGATAGTCAGGGAATTTTATTATTTTGTTGTTGAATCATAGAATATCAGGGAATTTTATTTGAAGAATGTTTATTTATTTGTTGTTACCACTCAGCTTAATTATACTCACAGGTCAAAAGACACGAAATAGGACAGAAAAATTAAGCATGCCTATGTTATTTTGACTTAGCTGGAATAATATTTAGTGAGAAAAGTTGATGCAGGAACATTTGAAACGATACCTAATTCCTGAGAGCGTTACTGCATGATGCAGCGTTTTGTCTGTTTTGTGCTAATAAAAAAAAAAGCACATGTAAAAAAAAAAAAAAAAGTAATGGTAAATCAGTTTTTTTTTTGTTAGGGAATTTGACTCGGAGTGGAAACCCTGTAATAACGATATCTTCTTCCCTCAGGCGTCCATCTGCGCAAGCAGCACTCCTTCATCGAGACCGGTAAGAAGTGTCGTTACTGTGATGCGGTCTTCCACGAGCGATACGCCCTCATCCAGCACCAGAAGTCTCACAAGAACGAAAAGCGCTTCAAATGTGACATGTGTGACTACTGCTGCCGACAGGTGAGAAGGGACGGTCTTTCTCTCGATCGATCGATCGTCGGGAGGGCCAAAGATATTAGATGCCTATACAAAATAGAATTGTGATTGGTACTTGTAAAAATTAATGTAATATCCTCCACTAGGGATGTGCTTGATTAGTCGGTTAAACGATTAACTGCTGGGACCATCGCTAGTCGGCACCATAAATACCAGTCCAGTTAAACTTATTATTTTAAGTTGTTGTTCAGTCAATCTCTTCTGCCTCACAGCCTGCACCTGAAACACGCAAAACAAATCTGTTGACGCTGCGAGTGGAGTTGGGAGCGCTTGATTTTCCATGCGTTCCTGATTCCTAGTAGCAAGGCGAGCGGGGACGACGCTAAACGCGGCAAAATGATATTTCCACTTGCTCCGCTCGCCCAAGACGACTCCGTGTTGATATGTGCAGCGTCATGGATTATCCAAACGAAACTGATATCACACGAATCTGGATTCACACAACCTCTGCTTTTGATTTAACTTTACAGTACAACTGCATTTAATATCGTTAAATATTCTGTCCGGTTCCTGACAGTTTGTTTGTGAACAAGCAGTTAGGCTAAATAGCATTTTGCTAGGCTAAACTAGCTACGGTATGCGAGTACACTAAGCTATAATTAGCTAACGCTTTTCTGCATAGCCGATGCAGCATTCAGATAATAATCATAAAGAATCAATATAATGTGAGAGTTTCATAACGCTCTTCTCATACTGCTGCCTGTAAATAACGGAGCTGTATTGGCACCCCACTGTTGTACCGTGGGCTGCTGTAAGTTCATCTTCCGAACATGAAGCCATCGGATTTTTATTTTTTTAAATGAGGATAAAGTAAAAGCGAAAACGTGATCTCCACCCACTGAGACAAAACAGACGATCGACAAGTGCAGGTATGGAGAGACTGGCAACCTGTAGGTACACACGCTGACAATGTTTAGCCTGATTGTTTTGGTATTTTTAGATTAGTCTACTAGTCTAAATTGTAATTTTCGTTTAACCAACAGGGAAATTTGTCACTAGGAACATCCCTACCAAATACCCATGAATGCACCCAAAGAGAAATAATGGGCAGTGCTTTAGTGAAGTCGGTGGACCTTCATTAACTTGCATGGAACGCTGGGTCATTTCTGGTCGGCATAAAGGTTGTCAAGTCCCCGCCTGCTTAGTTAAAAGTCGACATGGAAGGGTGGAGTTGTGGCGCATGGGATAACTCCCAAATGTCCATATTGGCCTTAGTGCCTTGGGTGACCGGTGTTTGAATCCGTCTCGCGGCCATTTGCCAATCCTTCCCCATATATCTCTCTCCCTCTCACTTTCCGTCTCTACCATCATATAAAAAACGTTGTCCACTGTCTGTCCACTCCATTCTTTCTGCTGACTCCCTCCCTCCCTCCACGCTAGGAGCGCCACATGGTGATGCACCGCCGCACCCACACGGGGGAGAAGCCCTACGGATGCAGCCTGTGCGATAAGACCTTCAGGCAGAAGCAGTTGCTGGACATGCACTTCAAGCGCTACCACGACCCCAACTTCATCCCCACCGCCTTCGTCTGTCCCAAGTGCAGCAAGACCTTCACCCGCAGGGTAAGCGTGGTTCGTTTTACTGTGTTGCTGTGTGTTCCCTAGTAACGAGCTTGTCCACCTGGCGTGTTGCTTGCTTGTGTTATTGATTTTGGCTTTAAAAGCTGCCTGTATGTCGTTTTGTAAATCTATGACCTAGCTACACTGTACACTTTTGAATTTGCAGATTGCATGGTTGTTTAAAGAGATACATTTGACTGCTTATTATTATTTATTTTGAACAACTTTTTATATATTAGAATACCATGGCTCGCCACTCTGAGGGCTGCAACGGTGAGATAGATGAAACTGAGAATGGAACTCCCAGCCCCAAGAAAGGGAGGCGGGGCAGGAAGAGAAAGATGCGCAGCAGGAGAGACGACAGTGGTGAGTTTGGTTTTGTCTATGTTGTTGCAGTGTAGTGTCCAGCCTCTTAGCTGTGACATGAACATGTTGCAGTGTAGTGTCCAGCTTCTTAGCTGTGACATGAACATGTTGCAGTGTAGTGTCCAGCCTCTTAGCTGTGACACTATACACGTTACAGTGTACTCTCCCGCCTCCTAACTGTGACAATATACACATGTTGCAGTGTAGTGTACAGTAGGGGTGCAAAATATATCAACTCAGTACCGTTATCGCAATATCACGTGGTGCAATATCATATTGAAAATGTAGCAGACTTGAGACAATATTCCGTTTATTTTGTGGAGAGATGTGCCCATTGGCTTTTTTGATTAGTTGTTGATTAGACAGACATGTAAGATGTGTGGCTGAAGAAGCTAATGACATAATCAAAATCAAAGAGGAAACATTTGTGGCCAAAACAAAATGCCGCCTCTGTAGCTTGGAATTACTGTTGTACCAGTCCAATAGTCACATTGGTATCAGTTGATAATGTGTTGTTTTGATATGTTATGAATACATTTTGATGCACTTTCCCATAAACTTTTGTTTTTGCTTGGGTTTAAAAATGATCTAAATGAATATCGACATTTCAATTTTCATGTTATCAATCAATCAATATCACATTTTATAATTTGTCATTCTGGAGAATGCTTGTTGATATTTGAAATCTATCAAAACATCAAGCTAAAATGTTTGCAGTCGCTTAATGTACCTTTTTATAAACTGCGACATGAGAAATAATAGATTTGACAGTTGATACGTTTGTGTGTGTGTCAGATGATGACCATGCTGACCCTGACTTGGATGATGATGACGATGAGGAGGATGATGAAGGGGCAGCAGAGGATGAGTTGGCCCTGCTGCAGGAAGAGGAGTCGGAGACCATCGAGCTGGACCAGGCCCCGCCCACTGTGCCCGTGCCAGCTCCCGAGGAGCCACCCGTGAAGAGGAAACGCGGCCGCCCGCCAAAGAATGCCCCCAAACCAGCCCCAACCCCCAGCAAGGTTCCCCGGGTGGCTCAGAAGATTGCCACCACTACTACTACTACTACAGGTGAGCCAACATGCCTATAGCATCCAGCTGCAGCCCTGCGGCCAAGCTGGGGAGGGCCTCTGGCTGAAGGCCGTGGCATACTTGCTGCGGAACGCAGGGGTTCGCTGACTGTTGCGCACCTCCAAAAATGTCTGTCCGTGCGGACATGTGCTCGTTGACTGCGCAAGTGCAACAGCCTGAAGGCCACTACAGATGGCAATGGATGCCCTGCTAACAGATCTCTCACAAATGAGTGTTCTAGGCGTATAAAAAATATTTCTTTATAGCGTTATAAATATCGCTAATTCCAAAGGCATTTGGTAGTATGCCGCGGCCTTGAGATTCATGCCATGTCATTTAATTTTCCTCCTTTTTCTTTTCTTAAGGCCGCTGGTTAAGTAAACTTTTCTAGTATTTAACCATATAGTAGTGATTGGGGAAACCGATGCGTTATGAAGCTTCTTTATTGTTGTATTAGTGGGGGGAGGGGCGGGGCGGCAGCAGCGGCCTGACTATGCCCAGAACACAGAGTGAGCGAGGAGAAAAAGAGAGATGCTGGTAGCATGCGATACGTGTAATACCTTAAAACACACTGCTTGGATGTACGGCCGTGATGTTTCAGTTTCTCAAAATAATCCATTGAATAGGCTACAGTTTTCCAGGTTTCAGATAATGGTAAGAACTGAAGTTTCATAAAGTTGCGCTAATTTAATTGAAAGTTTAATGGATATGTTGATGAGATGCATGATGAGATGTCGTGACAGGCGGAAAGTGTTGTTGACAAAATGGCAGATGGGATCAAATTGGCTTTGTTTGTTCAGACTGCATGTCCAAAACTATGGCAATGTGGAGTTGTTTGGTACCGGACTACCTAACTAGTAGAGGTGTAACTGTTCATTCACTCAAGTACCCATTCCTAACCCTAACACTACTGACATTAGAGTATGTCCTCATAGGCAAGTCTGGCCATTCGGCAGCCATCTTTGTGACTCTTCATGGTAGGGGTGTAAGAAAATATTGATACACCAAAGTATCGTGATATTATTTTGCATGATACTCTATCAATTCTCTAAAACACTATCAGTTACATTTTTATTTTACTCAATTTATTTGTAAGAAGGAGCATGTACAAAATACATTAACCTCAATAGCGGGTAAAGATGCTTGTTACCAGATTTAGCTTTCAGCTTATTTCCATGTACAGTCCCTGAGCATGTTTACGTAAGTGTTATTTGTGTATCGTATCATCATATTTTTGCCATATTTCCCCAAGACCAGGATTAAGAAAACAAAAAGGTTTGGCCATTATAAAGCATTTTTTTGCCTTTTTTTTTTTTCAGGATTTCTTCCAGTGTTCTAGTCAAATTTCCTGAAGTGGTCTGTGGTAATGTCTGGCTTTGGCCAGTGGTTGTCTGTGACTTCCCATGTTGAAGAGCTAAACCTCCCTCCCTCCCTCCCTCCAGCTACAGCCATCATCCAGGTGGAAGACGAAAGCACAGGAGCTGTGGAGAACATCATTGTGAAGAAGGAGGAGTCTGAGACAGCCACAGCGGTCACCCTGGAGCAGGGGGTGGAGCTAACTGTGGAGGGCGTTGGCCTAGATGAAGAAGGGGTGGAGACTGTGGAGTTGCCCAGCAACGAGGCAGCAACTACCGCCAATGGTGATCTGACTCCGGAGATGATCCTCAGTATGATGGACCGGTGAACAGCTGTTCAAAAGATCTCACACACAGAGCAGAGGATGAGGTGTGTAGCTTGGCAGCCCCTCCACCCCTCAACCCCACACGCACACATCCTTTGCCTTTTGCAGTTTGTGGATGCTTGATGGCAGCCATCTTGTGTCCCTGCCATCAAAGTCAGCAGAACAAGTTGGTGGCAGCAAAACAACCACACACATAAGAGAGAGCTGTATTCTAACGCATGTGTAAATACTTGCATACCGTTAACACACATTTATATTGATTGTGTTTGGTGAAAAACAGAACGCTGCACATTCATTTTAGGACCACCCTCATTTTTGTTTTGGAACAGGATATATTTTTCTTGCTTAAGACTAGTTTCCTTTGTTGTTTCATTCAGCCTTGCAGCCATATCTCCATTTTGATAACTAACTTCTCAGATTCAGATTGGTCTGTTTTTATTTTTCTTATTTTTAGACATTTCCTTTCAGAAGTTGTGCATGTTTCAGTTGTTTTTATGTAATGTTTTATTCCCCAAAAAAACTAAACTGTAAGGTTGTCTTTTAAATCAAGGCACCGTGGAGGGAGTTTCTGTGACAGATGGTAGAAGACAATGAATCTGAATCTTCTATGCAATCTGTGCAAAATCATCTTGTGTTGTCATTACTCACATCCTAACATCTATTATACTAATTTAATTACTGTTTTACATTTGGTAGATTAATATGCAGACAAATAGTATCTATTTTTATTAATTTTAGGTTATGATTTTGATTGGAAGTACTGAAATTGAGTGACTTTTCTTTGTGAGGTCAGACTAATTACTTCTATTGTCATCTAGACAAGATGATCGTTTTCTCTCATTAACACGTGCCTCTGCAAAGGTGTTTTTTTTTTTCTTCTCTTATCAAATCTAAAACCTAAGATGATGTTTTGCCCAGCTATTAATTATATAACTAGCATTGAATCTATTTTGATAGAAATTGCTATGAAATTGTATGTTTTGTTTTTTGTATGCAAAAGTTTCAACATTATGTTCAACCTATGTTCTCTTTTGTAAATACTTTTTGCTTCTTTGATTTAATATGAACAATAGCATTTTTGTTTTTTTATAAATAGTATAATATTTGAAGGCTGGTTGTTTGAGTGGGATGTAGGTGCATTTACAAATGGTAATGATGTCCATACTATCTTGGGCTTGAGGCAAGCTCACCCATATTGTGAGCAATTGAAAGGGATATGGTTTATTTTGTTTTCTTATTAACCACAACATGGTGATACACATTTCTACATGTTTGAGCTGGCATGTTGATTTTTAAAGTTAAAAAATAACTGGTAACATAAGCTGTAAGCTCAGATGTGACTGTTGGTGATGTTTTATATAGAATGCTAACGGGAGATTGTTTCTGTTTAGTTTTATAAGCACCACGAAAGCCACAGTCCATGCCAAGCTAAGATGGCGGTGCTTCAATAAAGGTGTATGTGAACTGCTGCTCACAGCTGGGCAACTACTGTGACAGAAGAGTTCTCTGACACATTAATAGCAAGTCACCCATGTGGTAGTTGTCTTGTTCTTTGTAATGCCTTGTTAATGGAAAAATTGACTGGTAATCTTGACTGCTCATAAGGAGGAGAGTGAAAGAGCTAATGTTGAAAATAGTATGTGTATAATAGTCTGCCATTCCTCCTGCATTTTAACTGTAAATGACTATCACTGAAGCTTTGCCACAATATATTATTGTTCTGTCTAGTGTTGAGCACCTATGGTAAAACCAATGCCACTGAACTGATCTCCGCTTTGAAAAATTTGCATGGTGTATCTTTTTGCCATGTACATCTTGGTTCAGTTTAGTTCAGGGGCTTAATTCTGGGACTGCATTAGGGCAGATGACTGCCAGTTCACCAGTCATAGGAAACTGGTGGCAGAAAATATGTTTGAAATGAAAGAACTTGCCCTGTATTTAGATGATTTGAATCTCTGAAACTGAATGACGTTTTCATATTTCCTGTTCTGTATTGTACGTAATACATTCTAATAGCTTTTTTTTTTTTTTTTTTTTTGGCGCTCTAATACAATTCTGTAGGATGGTACATTTTTGTATAACAGGCTGTACTATGTGAATTTGACAGTAATGATGGAACTTTATTTGGTAAGCTCTGTTTTAAAATGAAGTTATGTTTGGCATATTTAGTTAATAACTCCAACAGACTAGGTGGTTTTAAAAGGCAATTGCTACACTAAATCAATGCCACCAAGTCATAGTCCTTTGAACTAGTGTACAAATGGTCTTTGTTATGTTTTTCTAATCACAAATAGAAAATGCTCATTCTGAAGAATCATGATAACATTGTGCAGTGAGTGTTCTTATTGGGTGGGGTTTTTTTTAGCTGTCGCAGGAAAAAAGCTTTTAAATAAATATTTTTGAATCATCTGCAGTTAAGCTTTCACACCTTTTTGTTTGTTTGACCAACATGGGGTAAAATGATTGAGACTATTTGAACACAATTTTGATGTAAAGCCCAAGAAACACATGAAAGTAAAGCCCTTGTATTGTCTGAGATTGAGAATGTAACTGTACAGCTGCTGAGAAATAAAAATGTACCTACAGAAATATCTGCACTCCTTTGTGATTTTCTTGTTTAGAGGGACTGTGTGTGTGCGCATGGACCTGGCATAGTATGCAAATAAATATCTTATTTAGTTGTCATCAGAACCCATGAACTATGTACTTAAATATTAACCTAACAACGGCACCACATATTCTATAATGGAAATGTTTTTTTCTTTTTGCAAATAACTTGTTATATTTATTCAAACACTACCTGTTCTGTTTGGTAACAAGGAAACAAATTGTATCCATGCCTTTCTTTAATCTTAAAATATGTCTAGTCTCATAAAATGCTTTGTTGGTTTACAACAAACTATTTACTGTAAATTAACCGATCACATATACTTTTTTGTTACATTATGGACAGTGTTGGGCAGTAACTACTTACTGTACTTGTAACTAGTTAATGTAATATTACTTTTTTCAGTAACTAGTAGTGTAACTAATTACTTTCCAAAACAGTAATTCTATTACAATGACTTAACTGAGTAACGTTGCATTACTTGGTTAAGAACGATATTTCTGTTCCTAGCAAACTTAGGGTGGGCTAATTGAACCAACCTGTCAAATTATCAGATTTGAGAGGCTGCAATGTTTTGCAGCCATTTGGTTGTTGACTCCTAAGGTTAATTATTGTTCCAATAAAAATGATTCAGTTCTAATGAGCTGGCGACACAGGTTGTCATTTTTTATAAAGGGGCTGGACAGGGTAGGGATGGTGAAAGCCATATAGTAATGTAACTAATTACTTTCACTACCCAGTAATAAGTAAAGTAATGTCATTAAGTAATAAGTAACTAACTTACAATTCCGGAGTAACTATCCCAACACTGATTATGGAACAGTGGTACACACATTCTCGGCGAGTTAGGAAATGCAGCTTGAATGCAGATCATATGCCATGGACCCTTGTGTATGGGGGACATGGCTCCTCAGCATACCTCCTGTCTTTCTGCGTGTTGCAGGAATAGTAGGGTCTGTTCAACATGGCTTAGAGGCTTCCTGTGTACCTGCTGTGGTTTTGGGCAGGATGTGTGTATCTGTCAGTTACTGTAGGTATGCGCACAAGAATGCTACATACACACACACTGTGCGTGTGCGTCCGTGCCAACTTCTTAGTTGTCATTCTTCTCGCAGATTACTTCTTGATAAAAATACAAATACTCACCTCATGGCTAGGCCACATAGCAACGATATGCTACCATTTCTATTAACAATTCATCTACGCGCTGGTTGATTTTCTTTGCTTTATCTCGTTCATAACTTGGCGTTCGTATATCCTATTTATGAAACTACACGTTTGAATTCAGAGCACAGCAGATCCGTGAGCAGTGTTTATTTTGATGTTAGCGGAGTCGGACGTTGACAGATCCGAATCGAAGCCACACGCACCCAGACCTTGGCCTCGTCAGGATGGCCTCTAGCATGACCACCATATCTCAGAGCATGCAAGGTAAGGCCGAACACCTCTTAGTAAAGTGTTTAAGTAAAGTCTGAGTTAAGTAATCCTTTAACAAGAGCATGAACATGATAATAGATACATAGTATGTAGCGTAATGCTTTGGCCTTCCATGTAGACTACACATCGTTGTGCATGCTGATATAGGCTATTTAAGAATTATCTGCATTGCTTTTCACACAGACACTTTGTTAACTAACCAGTTACCCATAATGAGAATAAACCAATATGTAATTTATAAAATGGTAAATATATTGCCCCTAAAGTTCTATGTCCTAGTAAAAGGCTCTTTTCACTAAATCAATGCTAAAATGAACACAAATTAATATCCTAATATAATGATCTCTTGTTCAGATCACATCTCAGATCTGTTGAAGCCACATAAAGTTTGTCTGATGAAGATGGTTGGATTAAACCATTCCACCGAGGCCGGGAGAAGACCAGAACACCGGGTGTTGGTGAGTCAAATATACATAGGTTCCAGGAGGAAGGTGCAGTCAGCGATTAAAAGATATATCAGAAAACTTCAGTGAATAACTCCCCATAGTCCACTGACTATTGCACACTGAAAACATGTTTCGGGGTTTCTACACCGCCCTGGCTCTGTAAATTGGAACACACATGAAGTGGTGCAGACCACACAACAAAGTCCCAGCCTTGGCCATGTGTTTCTCTCCTCTGAGGGAGCACCCTAGGCATTGAAGGGAACAGTGTTTCTGTTTTCAAATTGAAATAGTTCAAATATCAACAATCCTTCTCCAGGATAGGTGACTCCAGTTAATGGAGGAGTCGGAAACATTGAATGTATAAGATATTATCCTATGTGGCGGGGTAGTCTGGAGCCTGGGTGTTGGACTCCCAACTAGATGGTTGCAGGTTCTAACCCTGGAGCAGCTACTGGCAAGCTATTCTCGCAGAGCCAGCCTTTACATAGTAAAATCTGGAACACAGTGCTGGCTAACTGCGTCAGTACCCGCCTACTTGACAAGCAAGGTATTTTGATTGACATGCACAATGACCAACTACATATCTCAATGACCATGTTGGACGTTAAACTTACAATGACTCTGGATGTTTACAGTTCTTGTAAATCTGTAATATTTGTAGGCTACGGTTACTGCTTAAAATAAATGTTTAATTTTAAATTTGCAAATAAATCAGTGCAATAGCGCCGCTCTGGAAATCACAGATACATACTTGTGAGTGACAATGCTAACAGCCAATGGAAATCAACAGTATTACATCCCGAAAGAGTCCTGTGTTGAAGTTACAGGTATGTATCAGGCGTTCAGCACAGAGTTGCTCATGTGACGTAGTGCTAATGGACGGAATAGGCTGAGACAACTGGCAAGCAATATGATTTACCCATATCTATATCTATATCCATATAATTGTCATTTAGAAATATCACTAAGGAACCTTTTAAAGGATTTCCCAAACTGACTTTGACACAGGTGCACACTTAAAAAAATGGCTCAGCCACATATTTATGAAAGTACCTTTATTATACCTATACTGCACTGTCTATAGCTTTTCTCCTGTAGTTACCAGTCTGTACCAATAGGAGGAGCACCAGCTCCACAAGTCTTGTGTCAATCTCAGTCACAGAGCACTAAGAGCATTTCCTTCTTTTTCTTTGTTACCTTCCAGGTGTTGAGCTTATCAAGAGGATTCTTACTCACTACTAAGCCATCTGCCAGGGTAAAACACAGTGTGTGTGTGTGTGCTTGTGTGTGTGTGTGTGTGTGAGAGAGAGAGAGAGAGAGAGAGAGAGAGAGAGAGAGAGAGATATTGTGTGTATTCATGCTTTTCCATTAACAAAAGAGTGAAGTTGGTATTTTTAAAGAAAAGCGATGATTATTAACTCAACAATCAACCAATCAACCATTATGGTGGATAATGAATGACAGTTCACTGACAGGCCAGTGATCACATATGATAATAGTGTGCATTATAAAAACAGCCTGGTAACTGTGGTAACCCACTCACATACACAAATAGAGCAGTGGAAATTTAAGTAAAGAACTTACACACACAGACCACAGTTTACACAGAGAGGGGTAAATAGAAAGGAAAATGAGAGAGAGAGAGAGAGAGAGAGAGAGAGAGAGAGAGAGAGAGAGAGAGAGAGAGAGAGAGAGAGAGAGAGAG
>JAODUH010078172.1:0-15627 GCA_027564835.1 Typhlichthys subterraneus
GTAATAATTAATTATATTCAGCTGACTTGGGAATGAGAGAGGTTTTGTATGTGCCAAAAGGTGATTATTAAAAAAAAAAAAAAAAAAAAAAAAAACGTGTAAGAAAACTACATTTGGCGTGAATGCAGATAAATAACCCCCACACCCCGCCCCAGTAGTATTCTCACAGCTCCGGAGGGGACACTCATTACCCTAGTGAAGCAGTTAAGTGACACACCTTTCCCTGCCAGAGCTGTCGTCTCCCACTTCAACTCTCTAAGACAAAAGTGGAGAAGGGGGAAGAAGAAAAAAAACAAAAAACTTCCACTCTCTGGTTTCTATGGCAACTCCACACAGGAGGCCTTTTCGGCTATTTATGGGTCTCTAACAATGTTGTGTATCTTATGAAAAGAGTCATTCAGAATCCGAGGAGTGTCCGGTTCATGGAGGAGGAGTGGGGCCCGGTCTGAGGTCATCGTCTCACCTCCACTTGGGAGACAGAAAGACTGTGGTGGCGTGGTGGGAAATGCATATCCACTTGATTGAATTTCAGAAGGAGGTTTGATATGGGTTTGATTGCCATTGGTTACATTGGCACACGCACACACCCATGAATGTGTGGTCCAGAGGACTGTTGAGTATATTTTACTGGTCTTTTGCATTACCCAACTGTTTTTGACACAGTTTCCTCCTACTGAAGAAGCTGCTTCTTAGGGTAAATAGGTTGATATATCTCTCTCACACACACTCACACGCGTGTGCGTGCGTAAGCCGTCTTTGACCCCTACAAACTGTTTGACTGCCCGCTTCTGACCCATAACAGCAGTGTAGTGACTCATGGGAATTACAGTCCTTCACAGTGATCAAAGCCATCATTCCAGCAGAGCGGGTACATGGCTCAGAAGGCGGCCATGTGTAAACAAGGAACTAAGTGGAGATTTCAGCTGAAAGAGTGTGAGGGCATTTGGGGGGGATGGGGGTGGGTGGGTTTCTATATAAACACTGAACACGTGGAATTACAGCTAGGACATGGCTGAGGGGGCATTTAGTAAGCTACAGATTAGTCATCAAAAAGAACACATTTTAGCAGGAAGGGGTTCTGGATTCATGGAAACAGAGCCAGCCACACGGTTTTACTAAAGCTGTGCATGTGGCTGACACACACGCACACACATGCACGCACACATGTGCACACACGCACACCTTGTTGCTGCAGGGACACAGTGTAAAGGTGTAGCCCTGCATGAGTGGGAACCAGTCCGTTTCCACTCAGCTGATCTGGCATCAGAGTGGAGTTGCAGCAACATAACTGTGTCCTGCGTCAGTTGATACACCGAGCTGCACAAGGGCCCTCATGGGAACCCACCCTCACTGCAGCGCACAAAGGAGGGCGGGAGAGAGGGAGAGAGTGAGAGGACCCAGGGAAGCAGCGAGGGTCACACTTTGATTTGTTCTGCAGGGCTAATGTGGGTAACCCAGGAAACAGGAGCTGTGGCTAGTGCGATAGAGCTAGAACAGCTGGTGGTGGAAGGCGGGAGAGATGGCATATGTTCCGTCTCCAATGATTATAGAAAGCACAAACATGAAATGTCATACACATGACATTTCAGAAAGATTTTAATTTATCCCCGAAACTGTCATGGATCAGTCGACGCCAAGTATACTGTAGGCCAGGCAAATGAAGGCACCCGTGACCCGACCGGAGCATGCTTTGTGCCGTTATGAACTAGAGGAGAATCTGTTCTCTTTCTGCTTCTCACAGATGCTCTGAAAGTACTGTGGCCTCTCTATTCCAACATCCTCTCATCAGCGTGTCCAGCTTCTTCCCACATGCCCAGTTGTTCGCTCTTGGATGAACTCTCCAGCCACAGAGGTCATCGTCAAGCCAGTGGGTGCTTAATCTCATGTTTTCTCCCAAACAGTTGACTAACAGCTACGGGATGAAGGGAAGGGGGGGGGGGGGGGGGCATGGCAGAGAAGGCATCTCCCGAGCATCGCCAATGAGCTCTGAGGCTTAGCACACACACACACAATACTGAGCTAGCTTTGCTCTAGCAGGGGTATTACCTTTACAAATGTCACAGTGTCTATGTATCGAGCGCCAGCAGGTATGAGCTGAATACTAAGCGTCTCTTCAAATCAATCTCCACCGCGCCGGTGAAAGCGCACAGTGTTTCGCAGCCTTTTGTTCCACTTAGTCATTCGGGGTGAGCCACCTGCTCTGCTCGGGAAGACTGGAGCGATTGAGCCGTGGCACTGCCACTAGGAGAACCTCCGCGGACTTTCACGGTTCACAGGAACATCCGGAAAATACGCAAACATGTCAGACGAGCAACTCTTTATTGCAGCCCAGTTGTATTTGACAGATTACTGAATCAGTTCCCTATCACGATTTCCCACCGATTGACCAGTGTGGACCAGTAGCGGGCTTACAGTGCTTTGTTTGCATTGGCTGGCACTGCATTGAGACGCCTCCACGGTCAATAAACAAAGCAGCGATATTGACGTAGATGTGGCAATGGGGCCAGGGGCACAAACGCCTCAGCTGTGGTCCAATCTGAAGAGCAGAGCAGCACCGACCTCCCTTCACCATCTTGAGAGACGTCTTGAAGAGAGTGCGTGTCGGCGTGCGTGCTTGTCCATTCCAGCGCAGTACAGCAGTGTGTGTCCCGTTTGCCGTGCTCCCCCAACAAACAGTAACGAGTCAGTGCTATTTTTTGCCTCTCTGCCAACTGCCGTGCGCTCAGTGCAGGAGGCAGACACAGGCTCTGAGGTCAGGGCCTGCACTACACTTGCTCTCCCCCAGAACTGGTCTTAGCAGACCTGTGCTAGACTAGTACAGACCCCCTTGAGAATTAACTCATTCATGCCTCTACCACAGTAAAGGAAGCCTTACGGCCTGGCTTTGAGTCTTATCTATCCCAGAATACAGTGCTGTAAAGGTGTGGCATGGCTCTATGCATTCCCAGAACAATATGTCCTGAGATTTGCAACCGATAAGAGGCAAATGGGTGGACCGTAAAGTGACTGGAGGAGCTAGTAGGGGCAAGAATCCAGTCTCAGGTTGCCGTGGTTACTCATCAGCCTGCCATAATTCTATTATGGGCTGCCTAGCAGTGCGGAACAGATGCCGGTGTGTAGGCTGTTCACATAAGTGGCGGCTAATGGGGCTCTCTCCTTGACATTATCAGCAATAGGACAACACCTTCCCGGCACGCAGAATACAAATGCAGGCTGTCGGGACCACTCATTCATTCCCTGTCACTTCAACTGCTTTGTGTGAAGAGACTGCTTGTGGTCCTCAATGTGCACCTGTGTTTGCGTGGGCGTGTGCGGTGTGGGAGAGCAACGTGCTCTTACAGATCTAAATCTGGCTGTGACTCATTAAAAACAAACATCGTTGAGAGCTGGTCCCCACCCCACCGAGAGAGACGTCTGCGAAAAACAGGTGGAATTGTATTCATGGGACTGCATAAATAGGACCTATACTAAGGAATTAACCTTTTCAATAGCATGATTTATTCCCCCCCACACATGTATTTTTAAATCTATTAAACAAAAAAACGTGAACTAACTGAGGTTTTATTCAGTTCCTATGGAGACAATAGAATGCCCATTTCCTGAAATGCAATGACTGATTCAAGACATTGGTAATCTTGTGGAATCCTAACGGTACGCAGGTGCTGACTGAGCTATTTATGGCAGACAGTTTCAAGCTATCATTCAGCCACCCCCATTAACCTAGCGGGGATGAGACTTATGACCACCAATAGTTATATATTATTGTTAAGGTGCTGTGTGGACCAAGTACAGACTTGTCTGCACAAGTCATTTCTGGATGCACCTTCAGCAACATAGAAATGTACTGCACAGCTTGGAAGTGTCTTGGGACCATTTCTAATTTATACACCAAAAATCTGCAGAGGCCATTTG
This sequence comes from Typhlichthys subterraneus, assembly GCA_027564835.1. Lineage (NCBI taxonomy): Eukaryota > Metazoa > Chordata > Actinopteri > Percopsiformes > Amblyopsidae > Typhlichthys > Typhlichthys subterraneus. Next base: position 3,913 of record JAODUH010078172.1, read on the forward strand.
ATGGCACATATTCCACAGTCGCTGACACCTTCCACCTTCTCTTCCTCTGATCCGGTACATAGTTTAAACAACACGGGACGGCTACATCAAACTACGTACTAAAAACCTAGACAAGAAATAAATGAGCAAATAATATAGAAGACACAAAGCTCAAATTCCATTAAGAATGGTGTGTGTGTGTGTGTGTGTGCGTGCGTGCAATAGGCAGGTTTATCTCGGACAGGAAATATAAGAAAGGGACAGTGATTAAGAGGCTTACATTTCAACGTGTCTCATATGGCTCTTTCAGACTAAACAGTTCTAAGGACTCAGTTCTACCCAATGGTCAGCTCCACCCAGAAGTACACACCTTCAACAGCTTTTTTTTTCTGTTTGCATTTGCACCACCAGCAGGAACGCTGAAGCAACATTTAGCCAGCAGACAGTTGGCATCTGGTATATAGCAGCATACAACAACAACAACAATATGGAAGACATGCACCTACTAACAGTTGTTTTTGCCTTGTGGCCGGCGTTTTGAGCACCATCTTCTCCTTACAATTTTCACTCTTTCAGATTAACGCTCCCACCCAGCATATACAAATGTGTGGTTGTTGTGACCACCAACAGTGCAAAGAAGATGCGATCTCATTCACACACTACACAGTTAGAGCAATACAGTTTACATAATCTCCTATAATTGCCATAAATCATAGCAGCCCACACCATATGCACTGGGCTCACTGCCGGATCGTTCTGTGCCCCGTCACTGCTGAGATAGATGCCTCTCAGGGATCAGAGCCAATTAACTAAAAACCACAACAAAAAAAAAAAAAAAACAGGAATCGTTATCAGTCTACTGTAAAAGTGTGAAACGTGCAAAATATATATTAATGGCACATCCTTTGACCCAAGACCACACCGATGGGTGACTCATCAACAATTGGCCCGACATTGCTGAACCCATTTAGACGCAACAGCCTAGCCCAGGGGGTTTGGGGTCCAACTCCTGAAAATGAAAGTCCTAGCACATCAAGACTGAGCCTCGGGGATAGGAACTGAACACTTAAAATGCCAGCAATCCAGTGGTCCGTGGATGACCAATCATGGCCCAACACCCGCAACAAAGTGTCAGAGGTCAAACTGCCACCTTGGGAATAGAGGTGGGACCCAATAGTGGACTGAACATATCTCAGGGCAGACAAAAACACATAAAAGCACATAAAAGCAACATGCTAGCTGTCGATGATCTGGATAGACCATCTAATGCAGGCCTTAGCGATGGTTGCAAATGCTATTTAGCAGTAGCTACGATTATTTAAGAAAGTAGACGTATACGATGCTATTACGTCCTTGGCGGTGACGACAGACGAGCGAAGAATGGGCTGTACAATAAGCGCTTGTTGACAGTCGACCCATGAAGCGATGTGTTTTATTAAGAAATCTTGTCCGCTGGACCACACACACACACACACACAAGAACAAAAATAGGCATTTGTTAGCCACCACAGGTGTGACAGCGCTGAGGTAAAAACAAGGTCATGGCTCGTTCCCAGGCTATTGTCATGCTGACAGAGCTGGCAAGAGATGGGAGGTGTGGATGTGGTGGGTGGTGGTGGCAGGGGGGAATGGACCATGGCAACTGTGGCATTTAGCCAACTAGACCACCCAGAGTTTGGGGTTAAAATTACCTAGAAAAACAACCAACACTCGCATAGAAAGAGAAAAAGAAAGAAAGAAAAACTGTTTGGCTGTGATTCCCCCAACAAAAGTGTGGGTGTTAGAAGATGGGACATTGCACACGTTAATTATCCAGGAAAAGACTGTCTGATCCTATGGATATGAGAGGGTATCCTCCACCAAGACACAGCTGCTGCAGGTGACTCTGCCCCTGGGGCTTTCAGGTGTGCTGACGCCGTGCTGCCTGCAGAGTTAGCAGCACACCACAACTATAACCTGAATACGGAACAAAGAGAGATCCCCTCCTCCATCTAACGATATCGGGTCAACCCACAGTCATTCGCCAGTCAGTCTAGTCTAGTCAGCCGACTAGAAACCATGGGACAGAGACAAAATATAGCCCAGACAAATACACGTAGATACAAACAGAAGCAGGTCTACTGAAGCAGAAGATTCGTGTTCACTGGCATAAGGGCGAGAATGGACAAGTTTTGGAGGAGAAACCGTGACCTGGGACTGCTCGTGGAATTCCTTAGAGACACACACTGACACACATTCAGGCATTCAAGCTGTAAAGCCACAGAAGCTAAGTTTCTCTCGCATTTGTCTGGAATTCTTAAAAGCTCAAAAGGACAGACAGACACACCTTTGCCAGAGGCACAGCGTTAGTGCTATACAATGAAGATGTAACTAATCACATGATTAGGGTGGTTTGATCCTTTTCTTATAAATTATTTAAAAGATAGTAATCCCAAGAGAACTATACACAAACTCTCCTGATTCACACGTTTGTTTGATTGTTTGTTCTCCATAATAGACAGTACCCAAGGGGAATGGCTGGGTGTGAGTGATGAGATATTGCATTTTAGTAAAATCCTTCATGAACGGCTGCATTTGTTTTTCAGCCACCACTGGGTTCCATTCCAAAACATACATTTTAAGACGGATCTAGGAAATGACAGCATTTCCACAAAATCTTCTTGCATCGGTCTAAAAGATGCCAATGCTATAGGCTTGAGTTAAAGGTGTGGTGGTCAGTCATTTTTGCTAACTTCAAGCTCAAATCAAAACAGTATCGCTCTGTGGTCCTCCGCGGGTGGCGCATCACACGTCGAAATGCATTGTCAAGTAAAAGCGTAGTGCTACAGCTTTGTTGATACGAGCTTGTGCGCCACTTTGTTTATGTTATACAAGTACCAGATTGATTTTTCAACACGCACAGAGAATGGTAAGATAGCAAAATGAAGAGATATTTGGTGAATTTGACAAAAATCTATTAGCTTACATTTACATTTTACATTTGCATGTAATAGCTGACTTTACCTTTAATATAGCCTACAACATAATAGAAAGCAATTAATTAGCTTCAGACATGTGTGCTCAATAGGGATCAACAGCTTCTCTTCCATAATAATGTTAATAAGTAATACGTTTATTAAAACAAGTACAACACATACATTTGTAGTGTTGTTTGTGTGATCGTGATGCATCCTGTGGGTGGGAATAGGAACCATGCATTCAAAGACACAATGGGTTAATTAAATAAATGGGCACATTGCTGTCACTGTCAAACAGAGGGTAAACGAGGCCACGCCTGAAATAAACAGAGCTGAGTAGACAACACAGACACGCCAGTGATGACATCACACAGCAAACTTTTGGTTTCCGAATGAGAGCTGGCACTCAGCAGGAAGCAGAGACCAGCGCCAACTCGTCTAATCAACGCTAATCTAATTAGACCAAAAGCAGGCTGCGGTCTGACTTCATATAGGCTAACACGGGTCGGGGATGTGAACGCCACATGGAAAACACCGGTTAAATCAGCATCCCGTGAGCCAATAATGCTATACTATCTCAAGCCTCGGTGTGCAGTGCCCAGAACGTCATGGCTCCTTGTTGTACCTCCTCATGGGAAAAGCAGAGGAAGAAAGAGAAATGTGAGAGAGTGTTGACAGAAGAGGAAAGAATAGGCTGAGGCCCTCCTGGAGGAGTGGAACGCAGTAAGTATGTGTTTGCCAGCATGTGGGCAGAGCGAGGGTGTAATGAAGGGGTTGTGTGACACAGGCCGAGGTCAGCCAGGCGACCAGGGGGCAAGGCTGCAGCAATAATGTGATGTCATCAAAGAGGGCCAGAGTGAGTCATCGACCTCAGACGCGGGAGGAGCACAGGAATTTTAATGATACTTTAACATGGGGAACCCATAAACAACATTCCTTCTTTCTGGAGAAATAAATCATCTACAAAAATCAAGAAAAAAAAAAAAGAGAAGGCATAGATAAAAGGCAATGTGGACACAGAACGTTTAGCGACGGGTACGGGAAATTGAACTTCATTCAGCAGCTAAATTAATTTTGTACCCTGTTTTCTTAAAACACATAATTGGGAAATAGAGAAGCTACAGAGAATAGAAAGAAAGCCTATAATAAAACATTATGCATCATAGCACGCTGTCTTTACAGGAGATGAGACAATAGCATAATTACATGCCAGGAGAGATTATGTCCGATTTCCTGTTAAGTAAGTACTGGCAACAACTCTCTAGTCTCGCCGTTAATTAAAGTCAAGGGTATTAGTACATTTAACGCTTCCATGCAGGCTCAAGTCTACAGTATGTCTAATGGACAATACGTCAATGATGAGCACATTAAAACCCTTCATGACAAACGGCACCCCTTAACCACAAAACTAGACCCTGATCTAATGGCTTCTGGAGTCGAGGCCTTGCTGCTAGAACGATAATTGGAGACATCCAAAGACACCTGGCTTTGGATCCCTTGTGGCTCCGACCCCTGACTGTCTCCACCCCTCACCCTGACCTTTGGCATCGCACGCAGCAGCACCTATGGCGTTTCTCTACTCGACCCCGCCTACACAAATACCCCCAGAACGGTCTGTCCGGTATCTCTGCGAACAAAACACGGTGCCGCGAGTCAACAGGCTGTGGGGAGGAGGGGGGGGTGGGTCGGGGGAGAGTGGGGGGGTCGAAGGGGAAGACAAAACACCTATGTAACGTGAGCGGCGTTAGACGTGACTCATCATACTGAGTGTCGAGGGCTGCGAAACCACAGCCCTTCATTCAAGACAGGCCCTTTCTTTGCCTGCATCAAAAGAAAGGCCGGTGCCCCCCACCCCCCACCCCATCCTAAATCACCAACCAGCACAAAACCAGTGCACTGCTAGAACCGGTCAGTGCTGGTAAGGAAGAGGGGGCTGGGAGATGGCTATGCAAGGCAGCCCACTCAACATGTCACATGTCTCTTTTGGCCACCGCTACACTTCTTTTCCTGTTACTGGTATACAATCCCCCCACCCCTCTTCTCACACGCACACACACACACACACACACGCACGCACGCACGCACGCACGCACGCGCACACACACACACACTGCCTTGGCCATGCCTCCTGACACACGTGTCTGTTGGTCAGTGAGATCAGAGGGGAGCCGCAGACAAAACCCTGTTGTGCATCTGCGGGTGCGTTCCCCTCCCAGCCACTCTTTGTTGGAAAGAAGAATGAAAATGGGGGAGCCAAGGCTTCATTGGAACGCGGCACCGGAGGAGCTGCTCCAGATGCTGAAGGAGGTGCCACAATGGGACAGAGGGAGACAACTTGGTCAAGGGGTTCGCGGTGTGTCGGGGGCAAGGGGCAGTGAGGCGAGCGGCCCCAGAGGAGCTGCACTCCACAACTGGCACAAACCCAGATCTTTGATCTTTGCCTTTCACGCTCCGAAACCCATCCACCTGCACTGATGTGGCTTTTCCTCTGTTCCCTGTTCCCCCGCTCGCTGGTGGAACGCTTAGCTCTTTACAAGTCCAAAGCATGACTTATTGACACACAAGTTGGAACTGCGTGGAGATGTTAAATGTGAAACAGCTTTATATGTATGTGCACACACACACACACAGGAAATACTTTGCTGTGTCTCTAGATACAAGGATATACTAAGCTTATAGCGCTGTACCTAGTACAGTACATTCCCTGCATCCACTGAATGGATCATGATCAAGTGTCCGATGTAAAAAGAGAAAACACACAAAATGGTCCGAATAATAGTTCAAGTAGTTTCAGGTATGCCCTACCTCGTCCTCTCAAGTGAATAGAAGGAAATTCCACCGGGTTAAAGTATCCCATGTGATAATATGTTAAATGAGGCAAGTGCTCCTGTAGCCCATCTACAGCAAGTCTCTGATCTCAGTACCTGCATGGTTAAACAGATACATTATCTGCACATTGACATTCCAGTGACTCTACACAGACCTTGACATCTACCCTACCCCGCCATTGAGCACAACAGAGTTTTTTAAAAACCCGATCCCCTTAGTAAGAATTACTCTTCTACATTTTTTGGGCCCATAAAAGGGCTTCTGTGTAATAATTAAGTTATATAAAAAAAAGTTATTTGACAATGCCGGACTCCACATTATTTATATGATGATGATGATTATGATAATAGTGATGATGTTGTTAATGATGATATAATATTTGGCACGCCATTAGTAATGTTTACAGACAAAAAAGTTGATTTAAAAATGCATAGGCCTATAAAGGAAGAGCAGGTTTGGCAGAAGAAAAGTTTTGTAATTGTTAAAAGTGGACACATCCAACTGAACTCAATGTTCTGAACTATAGTCATCGAAAACCTATGACTTTCACACCAAATCATTGAAACAAGTGGGAAGGGAACTTCTACAAAAACAAACCTGCATGTTTACTTGCTGATATCTCAGAGGGAAACAGTATGTTAAATGTTTGTTAAAAGCCCAATAACACCAAAGCAAGTACTGTCATGACGACTATCTGGCAGCATCACGGTCTGGTTTCATCTTACATTGAGCAACAACACACCCACACATTTCATGGCAACCGGTCTTTTGCTTACAGGCTTCTTTGGAAAGGATCAAAGATGGAAATTCCCATTTTCCCATCAAGCAATTTTGGATTATTTCAATTATTCCAGAGACACAATCTGGTGTCACAAAATGATGCTGAATCTAACTGCACCTTATTATTACTCTCAGCACCACAGCATAACAGAATGATAGCTTGACCACACCTTTCATGTGTACAATCAAAATAAACAGTAGATATCTCTCTGTGAGAGGAAGACCGAGCTGTATCATCAGCTAAAAGCACAGACAGCCCTGCTAATACAAACCTGGTCACAGCCAGCTAACCAGGTAAGATAATATATTGGCCCAACTACCAAGTGCTCTCTGGGTTCACCGTGGAAACTAAGGTCTAGTTAAGTCATTCTGGAGAACGCTTGCTAAATTCAAACTCAAATTAAAAACACCTCCCATTGGAAACACATTGCAAAGGCTAGGATATTGTTGTTGTGTGCAATCTGCACCACTGTTTGTGTTACCATTTACAGAACCAGGGCTGTGTAGACAACGTAACAGATCAGTTTTTCAGCACGCACAGAACGGTAAACAAGCGGAATGCGAGTAGATATTTGGTATATTTTAGTGTGTATTTGTTACCTTTAATACTATACCCATCTACAGCAAGGATTAGAGTGAAAGCAATGCTACATGCTGCTTTTCAAGCCGCACACATTTCCTGTTTTGTTTTCAACTTGACCCTAACTTTGGGGAAACAGTCCCGTTTATTCATTCACCCACCCAGTCACAGAGTGCATACTAACCCGGACTGGGTTGCTCTTGGCCTGAGCTCGCTGGGGCTGCGATCCGGGGGCACCCTGGTCCCTGGCACCTCCGACACCACCCTGAGCCCTGGCGCTGACGGTTCCGTTGGCACACACCGCCACAGAACCCCCGGGGGCAGCCCTGCGGGGCCTCTGCTTGATGCCGTCCAACAGGCGCACCAAAAGGATGTTGCTGGGCAGCTCATCCACAGAGCACTCCACCAGCGTCCGGCACTCAGGACAGCGCAGCTCCCCGCGAGAGCCCAAGATGCCCTGGAGACAGCGGCGACAGAATGTGTGCTGGCAGGAAAGGACCTTGGCGGAGGCATCCAGCCGCTCCAGACACACGGGGCATTCAAGCAGGTCTAACAACATGGACTCATCCATTCTTTGTGTGCGCGCTGCCTTCACTTCAGCAGGAAACCATGGTGCCACTTTGTTTGTTTGTTTGGAAGCAAAACTAGCACCGTCATGTCACTCCCATGCCTTGACTATGGCTGTGGCATCTGCATTATCTGTCAAAATACACAATAAAAACATTCATATAGGCAATGTGCAAGACTTATGTATCTGTGTATGTTAATGGGTTAGGTGTTGTTGAGCATGAGCAAACTATTTTATAGCCTACAATCTTAATGCAAAGGTGAAACTAAACACCATAGCCTATAACCAAACCACTTTAAAAAAAAACACTCCCCAACCACCTTAATATAATGTAATCATCAGGTATGGCCAGGTGCCAACAATAACAACCATAGCCTATACAGTTACACGAAAATATTACAAAAAATAATTTATCTTGTTCACTGTTCATTTATAATTTTACATAGATCTTTCAAAAAAAATGTGATAAGTCTACACCTGTATACTTGTCACGCCATAACCAAAGACTAGCTAGGCTGCATGTAGAAGCTGAATTATAGTACACGGCATTTCATTTCTTTTTTATTGTGAATATTGTGTGTAGGCTACTGTGAATTGTAGCCTACAATGTGCAATCGGGTTAAACAAAAATTATGTGAACATGAGTTTGCCAAGTAGCCTAAACAAATGTAACAGTATATATTTTTAAACTATGTTCTATGATGTGGATACGAATTACACCAAGTAACATGTCAATAAGAAAAGTTAAAGCGTTGGTACTATAAGTGCTTTAATCATGAGCCAACATTAGGCTACGCCACGGTATGGCAAGCTACAGTACAACGTTCGGTAACACGTCAATTACGTAATAACGCTGAAAGTTGTTTTAGTTTTAAACAACATAAATATTAAGCTCAATATCTTCAACAAACAAATCCGTCAACATCGCTACCGTACCAATATTTTACAACATAAATTAGTTAGCAATGTTAGCAATTGTCTATAGCACTTATGAGTACTATTATTTTTTAAATAAAAAGTTGTAGTTGAGTGACAGACCGTAGGAAATGCAACTTATTTAAGGTGTTCGTATACCTACAAAACAAAGAACTATTTTTTTTAGCAGAAATCACTCTTTACAACTCTACTATATTTGGTTCTCGTGATGCTGAACTTGTTCCCCTCGCCGAAATTGACCCTTTTGCATTCAGTACGGTCCTTCTTCAATAAGACAAAACAGTTTTCATATAGTTCAACAATTTGCAGGTAAATGAGAAATGTAAGTACGGTAAATTAACAACTTATTACTTCGATCCTGTCTATGCGATACATATATGGAGATTAACTGCTAAAGAGGCTAGGTTGGAAGATAATACATACAAAATGCAAACAACATTAAGGCAGAAAGCACACTACACAAATAGTATAATGTTATAATAACAATTCGTCCTGATAGACAAAATTGTAGGCAAAGTCATGATAACGGCAAGAGGATAAACCTGTGCACAACACCTAAGTCCGTGCCAATTCCCCCCTTCAGACTTGCTTAGCGCTGTTAGCAGAATAGAGCTAGCAGGATTGTACTGGCCACTTACTTGACTATTCTCCGGTAAAACGCTGAACCAAGTCAGTTTTGCTCAGTACGCATTCGCATGTAACAGTAGAATTATATCTAGAGATTAATATAAAAAGTTATAAAGCCAGAGGCACTGACTGGAAAACTGAACTCCATCTGCAGTCATAAAGCGCCATGGCGAGTGTTGCTACTACTGGACTGTGTTGATGGAATATGCAGGGAGAAAAGGGGAGGGGTAAATCTCTGTCGTCGTCAGGAGGGCGTCCAATGATGTGTCTGTCAAAAACTTGCACAATCAGTCTGGTCTGGTATTAATAAAAATATGTTTTTACAACATTTATTTTTTAAAGATACGTGTAGTAAAAGTCAAGATGCTGTGAGTATAGGCCAGGCTTAATCTACTGTAAAGGGCTCAAACTCTAGTATAAACCCCCTTAAAGACGATTAGGCTATTTGCCAGAAAGAACTGTACATAAGTAATAATACATTAATCTCTTACATGCATATGATAGCCTATGTTCGTTGATATTCACGGCTTAACACACCACACATACTGCAGCTGACCATTGCACATGTAGGGAGGGAGATGGGTAGAAGCCATTTCAACACTTTCAATGTACAATTAACATGCCTTTAAAATACACTGTTTATCCAACTTTATAAATGGATTTGGAGTTAATTAAACAGCTTTTATAATCAACAACAATTTTACTAAAATGAAGGGAGAAGATGCAGTGAGCGGTATATTAATGTTATGTGAAGGACACTGCAGCAATGCAGAGAAAGACGATGGAAAGTTAGAAAGCAGCAATAAAAATGGGGATTTATATGGAGGTGGCCCTTTTCTGTCACTGTGATCCTGCAGGACATGACAGGAGCACGCGGGTCATATTTCATCACTGTGAAACAACATACCCTGTCTCCTCACAACCACTGGATGACAATAACCCCTGCCCTCTTTCCTGAATTACCCTGGTGACAGTCAATTTTATACACATGCAATCTAAAGCCTATAGGCCTATAGCCTGCTATGCCTTAATACTCTTCTGTGGAAAGTGATTTGTAGATAGCTCCTTGGCCAAAAACGCACATCATCGCCAGAGGACAAGCTATTAGTTCACTTCACCAAATCACACAATGGAGGTGACAGTTGAGTTATTGCTCATAAAAGGGAAGGGGGAAGATTGCATAGGACAAGACATACGCCCCAATTTTGCCCTGATGGAATAGAGAATGACAGGAATAGCATCCTCTCTGGAACTGCAAAATTGTCCCCTCAAGAAGCCTGCTATTGAAAATGAAGCACATGAAAGAACAAGGAAAAATCGACTTGCAACAAAATCACATGGGGAAAACATAAGATGTGTTTCTGATACAAAATTACAAATTTTGCCATTTAATTGAGCCTTTTTTTTTTTTTTGCTCTAATACTTATATTTGAATACTCATGTTTGAATACACACATATTTTCATTTACCTCAGCCTGAGGGAAACTGATTTCAAATTAGATTGTCTCTGTGGGATGGGAGGTTTACCAAGAATTAAGATCAAGCTAACTAATGGCCATATTGAATAAATGTCAGTCCAAAGGATATGTAAGGGGAAATAATGGGATAGCAAAATAGCTAACTATTTCACTCAAACTTAAACTCTACTTTTATGTCCTAGGCTATTCTTGTTGCTACAGTATGTGAAATTAAGATTAACCTTAAAATAACTGCAAACATTGTCATTTTAAATATATATTTAGGAGGTAATTAAATTAAATGTTATCCGTACATCTTCATGGAGGATTACTGCTGGTCAATAATACATTTGAAACTCCATGATCTATAAAGCTGCATTCATAATAATTCAAGATATATTGGCCTAAACACTTCAATTCCATATGAATGGTATTGCAGTCTAATACCAGAGCAGAGAGGTGATCTTCCCATAAACATTCTAAACATAAAAGACACCCTGCTTTCATTTGGCAAATTATAGGCCAGTCTACACAAAATATGCATCTCACTTTCATTGCTCAAAATGAACCTGCCAACTGGGCATAAAGTGAAATCCATATAGGACATGAAATAGAATTTAAGTTGGAAATTAAACAACAAATAAACAAAATGACAAAATACCATAAATATTTAATGCACTGCCGTGAGCACTGCACATAATGGCTATGGCTGGCATTTATTCTCTGCTCATGGATTGTTAAAGGTAGCGTGAAAATAGTCAAAACAATATTTACTGCTCCAGTATACAACCATAACCACACACAGTACGCATTTGTGATTACAAGGCATAACTGTAACCCTAGTGTACAAGACTACATATGTTTAACACCCTAATGTCTCTATTTGCCTTATTGGATATGGGACGCCAGTTGTTTAAAAAGAGATTTGCCTAAATGGTGGTTAAAACACTATCTGAGGGAAGAATTCCTGAGGAAATGTGCAGCCAGCGCATATACATATAT
>JAODUH010078183.1:0-15625 GCA_027564835.1 Typhlichthys subterraneus
CCCCGCGGCCATGGCCGTGTCCTCCACCAGGCTGACCGCGGCGGCCTTACTCTCCACTCTCCCTCACCTGGTCTGAGAATGTATATTCTGCCCCGGTCAAATGTTCATTACTATAATATACAGTATGTCTGTCAAATGTTTTCTATCAATGCATTTGCCCATTTTCAATGTCCAATGTCCTTGAGTGTTTTGAAAGGCGTCCTAATATGCATTATTATTATTATTATTATTATTATTATTAACATGAACAACACTGTAGAAAATTAATCATACCAGTTACCTGTTTAAATTTGCCCAAGTCTCATTGCAGTTTTTTATGACGTTGATACATTGCGATTTGTTTCCCACACAGACAGAGGCAGACAGCACCAGCCTCAAACTTGCTAACCTAATCATTGTGGTTGGCTATGACCAGGTTTAGTTAGTTATTAACATGCAGGGTAAGCCAGCACTGTGGAATTAACTGTGCTTAATTCTTTAATTCTGTGCTTAAATCTTTCAAAATGAGTGAACTGTTTTAAGTTATAAAAATCCAAATCTATCTAGAGGAAATTTGTTAGGCCTGAAGACTCTTCAGGCGTAGCTGCCCGGAAAAAAAAAAAAAAAAAAAAAAAAGCCTTTCAGCAACAAACGGGAGGATGATGATGTAATATTTTTACATAAACTAGACCTTAATAACACGTAAAATATAGATGGGCAAATGTTTGTTTTGTGTGCTCAAATGTGCACAAACTTTGCACAAACAAATCAATATAATGTATTCACATTTTTGTCATATGCCATCATATAATAATAATAATTGATAAAAAATATGAAATTACAAACAAATTTCGTTCATCCTTTAGTCTATCCTTTTGTCCTCCTATTGCAATAGATCATTTTAAGGTTAGAGGGACAAAAGTGTGAGAAAAAATTTGTAATGCGTAATAAATGTTTGTTAATACATAAAACATAATGAGAAAAACCAAATGACGAGCCCGGAGGAAGTCCGGGGCCCCCTTCTGGAGCACGGCCCAGAGGAAGGGCTCGTTGGCGAGCGCCTAGTGACTGGGTATGCCACGGAGCCCAGCCGGGTAAAGCCCAAAGAAGCAACCTGGCACCATCCTCCTCTTCATCTTATGGGCCCACTACCACTCGTGGGAGAAACCGTGTGGGTCGGGTGCGCTGTCAAATGGGTGGCAGCGAAGGTCAGGGACCTCGACGGACCAGACCTGTGCGGCAAAGGTTGGTTCTGGGGATGTGGAATGACAACTCACTTTGGAAGAAGGAGCCAGAACTTGTGCAGGAGGTGGAGTGCTACCATTTAGATCTGGTGGGGCTTATTCTACGCACGTCTTGGTTCTGGAACCGTTCTCCTGGATAGGGGATGGATTTTATTCTACTCTAAAATTGCCCAGGGTGTGAGGCGCCGGGCGGGTGTGGGGATACTAGCAAGCACCCGGATCTGGAGCCGGTTGCAAGGTACCGATGGCCCGAAGGGCTGCAGCATCTGCCATAGCAGAAGCAAAGCAGCAGGTGCGGGAGAGGTTCTGAGAAGCCATGGAAAAAGACTTTCGGTCGGCACCAAAGTGTTTCTGGAAAACCGTCCGCCACCTAAGGAAGGGGAAGCGGGTTACCCATCCAAGCTGTGTACAGTAAAGATGGGAGCCAGTTGACCTCAACTGAGGAGGTAATTGCTCGATGGAAGTAACACTTTGAGGAACTCCTGAATCCAACTGACACTGACACGCTCTCTATGGTAGAAACAGAGCTGGAGGCTGATGGGGGGGGATCATCGTCAATTTCCCTGGGGGAGGTAACTGAGGTAGTCAAACAACTCCACAGTGGCAAAGCCCCGGGGATTGATGAGATCCGTCCAGAAATGCTAAAAGCTTTGTATGTGGAGGGGACGTCTTGGATGACATGCCTCTTTAACCTCACATGGAAGTCGGGGACAGTGCCAAAGGAGTGGCAGTGGTGGTTCCCCTCTTCAAAAAGGGGGACCAGATAGTGTGTGCCAATTACAGGGGTATTACACTACTCAGCATCCCTGGTAAAGTCTACTCCAAGGTGCTGGAGAGGAGGGTTCAACAGATTGTCGAACCTCAGATTGAAGAACAACAATGCGGATTCCGTCCTGGTCGGGGACCAACGGACCAGCTCTTTACTCTTGCAAGGATCCTTGAGGGGGCCTGGGAGTATGCCCTTCCAGTTCTACATATGGATAAGGCGTATGACCGGGTCCCCCTGGAGATACTGTGGGAGGTGCTGCGGGAGTATGGGGTGACGGGGTCCCTTTTAATGGCAATCCAATCCCTGTATGCCCAAAGCAAGAGATGTTTGCAGATTCTTAGCAGTAAGTCGGACTCATTCCAGGTGGGAGTTGGTCTCCACCAGGGCTGCGCTTCGTCACCAATCCTGTTTGTGATATTCATGGACAGGATATCAAGGCATAGCAGTGGTGGGGAGCGGTTGCGGTTCAGTGGCCTGGGGATCTTATCACTGTTTTTTGCAAATGATGTGGGTCCTGATGGCATCATCAGTCCGTGACCTCCAGCACTCACTGGATCGGTTCGCAGTGTGAAGCGGCTGGGATGAAGATTAGCCCTGCTAAATCTGAGTCCATGGTTCTCAGCAGGAAACCGATAAAGTTTCTACTCTGGTTAAGGAATGAGTCCTTACCAAGTGAAGGAGTTCAAATTAATCTGGAATTTATTCGCGAGTGAGGGGATATTGGAGCGGGAGATTGGCTGGAGAATCGGAGCAGCGGGAGCGGTATTACAATAACTTTACCGCACCGTTGTGACGAAAAGAGAGCTTTTAGAGCTGTTTAGACATTAATGGCTGTTTGTTGTGTTATTTTGAGGGGACAGCAAATTTACACTGTTCTACAAGCTGAACAATCACTACTTTACATTGCAGAAAAGTGTAATTTCTTCATTGTTGTCACATGAACAACTCCGCACCTTGCGCTGAAAGGTTAATAGTACTTAAACTTTATGACTGTAAAACAAATATATATGTATATATATATGTACGCGATTATTACAAAATGCCTGTAAAAGCTTAATGAAGCACTGTGATGCTAAGTCGTTCCTAGTATATCTCAAATACAAAACTTTCCTGTCCTCTTCACACACTTTGCATGAATTGACAAATTGACAGGCAGATTAACTCCATCCCCAATTACCACACAGATGAAGATGCTCCAAATTGACTTTCATTAATGTACTGTAGCACCTGGCAATAGGGTAAAACTGACATGAAATAAAACATACAATCAAAAGGTGCGTACATTTCTATTATGATTAAGTTAAATATTAAATGTAGCAAATTATACAAAATACACCAAATAAACTAATGTATCAAATGCCTTGTAAAGATAGACTACTGGTAAGTGTGATACATGCAATGTAGGTCATATACATTATCTTAGCTAGTCAGAACATGTGGTTAACATACATTTATCTTCTGTATTTTTATATGCAAATAAATCCTTTAAATTGCTATGATAAGTGTAAATATGCATATATACTTAAATATGCATATACATACCAACAATATTTTGAAAGACATGAACTTGGGGATGTCAGATAAAACATTAGCTTTCTGTAAGCTTCTATTTACAACTGCTTAGTGGACGCCTACTGAATATGTAATCAACTAGAGCCACAGATCACATGATAAAATCTCCATACAAAATACTAAATGCAAACAACCGGTGGTGCTAAATTACTACATGTGACTAAAAACTGACTAACAAGGTAAGCACAAAGACCTTGATGCTTTCAAAACAATACTCAAAAGTAGATTTTGTCACAAAAAAAAAATAATTTGGCAAAATAACTTCATTCTTTGTCATAAGAAAGAATAGTCCCCATACTGTATATTTTTAGCGACAGTAGAAATGAAATGCAACCGTAATCCGCTATCCAGTATCATAAGCCTGCAAGTTAGCATATAGCCACCATGGCCAGCTCATAATGTGGCAATTTGCAGGGCTACGGTAACTTCACTTACGTGTTTGACTGCCATCTGGTGGGTGTTTAATGTAATATAATAGCAATGTATCTCACTCATGACAGTGAGAATGATACAATTTTGTTTTTATTTTACACTATACAGTACTTAAGTGCTGTATAAGTACAGTACATAATTATAATTTATAAAACCCTGTACAAAAACTGACCTGTTCGACTCACCTGCTCGACAGGCCTAGGAATTATTTGCTGCTGCTGTTTTGTTTATTCGGTCAACCTCTAATTTGTATGCAATATATTTAAGAGATGTTAAGGTGTGATTCAGTTTGTGAGGCATCTTACCTCCAGAAGATCTCCGCTCACCAGCTCCTGAGGGAAACAGGATCGCTCCACAAACTTTGCACACACATTCTGTCTGGAGTTCTTCCTCTTCACCTGGTACGTCAGCTAAAACAATTTTTTCTAATTGTTTATTACAGATTTAAACTGCAATCCCTAAAGGGACACTGCTTGCCCATAACCAACAGCTTCTATGTACAGGAGGGGCATATTGTTCTTGTTAAATTGGGGTGTTTGGGGTTGAACACAATGTAATGTAAAAGAGTTCAAAACTGCTAAATAGGAAGGAAATATATGATTTAATGTGTTGTATCTATGCAGTAACACTCTCACATAGCGGAAAAAAGACAACCTACCAAGTACGGCGTGGCACTATAGTAGAAGGCTTTCAAGGACATCAGCAGTCTGAAGACATAAACAGCATCAAAATGTTGGGCATTGGCTGCATCTTGCTCAAAGCTCTTCATATGCTCCCAGTCCTTTAGAGCTACATGAATCTACAGAGAAAACAACCTGCCCTCAATATTGACATGGACTACTCATCAATACTATTATGAATACTTCACCTAAACACAATTAGTTTATCCATTACATCTTATAGATAATGAGATATCATCTTCAGTGGGATGATGTGCTCTGTAGTTGTGTCTGGGAACTCTCCATTCAAAACTGTTCAGCAGTGCAGACCCGACAAATAAGCAAACTAAGCGACTGCTTAAGGTCCCATGGCCACCAGGGGGCCCCCTCAGAGCACCCCCCCCCCCTTTTTTTATATTATGTCAACGACCGTGACCATAATTAATAAGCGGGATGATGGATGTATGTGATAATTAGTTTGCCAGGTGAGCCCAATTAAAGGAAAAATACTTAAGAAGGATGTTCCAGATAAAGTCATAATGAGGAAGGTTACTGCCAGACAAATTAATCGGATTAGGAGAGCAGTTACTAAACTGCCATCACAAAGCAGCATCACAAAACAATGGGAGTTCTCTCTCTCTGATAATGTCAGATAAAACACACAACCTGACATTAAATAAAAGTGCTCTTATGTGCGTGTTGGCACGCACACACAATATTTGCAAGTGCATAAATGCGATATTTGTTTTAATCTGGTTGATTTTGAAAAATGCTTACATTTGGGCAATGGTTGTTAGATTACATTGCTAGGCGAGAGGCTTGGCTATCCAGACCTGTATAATAAATACTGTTTAGACATTACTGTAAAGACATTTATATAAAAATAAAATATTATCTCGAGTTGGGTAGTGAGGGGTGCGCCCCCAAGGGCTGGGGCAGTCGTTCACAACAAGTTTTAACAAACTCCTCCTAGAGAATTCATCCAATCTATTTCAAATTTTTGATGGTCAATGGAAACACATCGCTGATCAAAACTTGTACAAACGGTGAGTTTTCACTGATGCGTGATGGCGTGGTAGTGGCGTGTCATGGAAAATACACGATTCGCCATAAAAGAGGAAGCTGGTATAACTTCTGTGTACATGCTCATAAATGCACCAAACTTTACACGTTTGATAAACTTCCCGCCCTGAAGATATCCAACTGTGTATGGTTATACATCACCAAAGCGTGAGGCAGACTGGTCTTCCTCACAGCCACCTACTGGCAACAGGAAATGTAAATTCTGTCGCTACGTACTGCTGATTTGATAAATCCACTTTAAAACTGTCTCAGAAAAGCCACAACACCCTGACAATTACATTTTGTAAAGATTCTGAGTTTTCGTTATACGGCTTGTCTGGGGCGTGGTGGCGAATGTACATTCTTCGTCGATCTAACTTGCAGCATTAGGAGGAGGGATATTTACTGAAATTAAAATCTATTTCAATCAAACATCTTAAAAGGGTAAGTTACATGTTAATATAGGACCCATTCTTTGATATCACCTTCACAATTCTTGCATCCATTGAACATGTGAGTTTAGTTTCTGTTTGAATTTCTTTGCAGGATGTCAGAATAGCCTCCCAGAGCTGCTGTTTTGAAGCAAACTGCCTCCCACCCTCAGATATTTTGCTCAAAATGCCTGTAAAAGCTTAATGAAGCACTGTGATGCTAAGTCGTTCCTAGTATATCTCAAATAGGGAGATGGTCCGGAGAATCGGAGCAGCGGGAACGGTATTGCAATCACTTTACCGCACCGTTGTGACGAAAAGAGAGCTGAGCCGGAAGGCAAAGCTCTCAATCTTCTGGGCAATTTTTGTTCCTACCCTCACCTATGGTCATGAAGGGTGGGTCATGACCAAAAGAACAAGATCACGGGTAGAAGCGGCCGGAATGGGTTTTCTCAGAAGGGTGGCTGGCGTCTCCCTTATAGATAGGGTGAGAAGCTCAGCTATCCGTGAGGAACTCAGAGTAGAGCCGCTGCTCCTTTGCATCGAAAGGAGCCAGGTGGGGTGGTATGGGCATCTAGTAAGGATGCCTCCTGGGCGCCTCCCTTGGGAGGTGTTCCAGGCACGTCCAGCTGGGAGGAGGCCTCAGGGAAGACCCAGGACCAGGTGGAGAGATTATATCTCCACACTAGCCTGGGAACGTCTTGGGATCCCCCAGTCAGAGCTTGCTGATGTGGCTCGGGAAAGGGAAGTTTGGTTTGGTTTGCTGAAGCTGCTGCCCCTGCGACCCGACTCCGGATAAGCGGGAGTGATGGATGGATGGATGGATGGATGAATAGTACTTGAACCGTAACCCTCACTATTACAAGTGCAATGCTTAACCTAATGAGCCGCTAAGGTAGGCTCGCTAAGTGACGACAGCCTTAGGCTACTAATAGGCCACACATTGACGAGTGTCAATTGTTTACGTGACGGTGGCACACTGACTCAGATCATTTGGATCTCCGTTTCTTTGATGACACCATTCAAAGCACCAAATCAGTCATAAAAAGACTGTTATTTATACTGAACTAGAGTCAAAGATCCATAAGATCTAACGATCAGACATTACAAACCACTTAGCGCGTGTCCACTTATTGTGGACACGCGCAAGTTGTAGACGCTACCTGGTGGATATTTGACAAAATTGCACCCACATCGCACACCTCCGTCATCCCGCATCATCTCCCATCATGACGCCGTGTGTCAGCAGTGTCACATATTATCCGTACCTCGGAGAATAAAATTGGACATTTGCTGTCTCCAGTAGGTGGTGCTATAACTTTGAGTGACACTTAACATATAATTGTCTTCAAGGCCGGATTGTCATAATTGTATTGTCCATAACTTCTTGTTTTACAGTGTCATGGATTTTCCACGCCAAGCCCACGCCCATCAGTGAAAACTCACAAATTGTACAACTTTTAATCCCCATTGTGTGTACAATGCATAATGCAGAGCAAATTTGGAGTCGATCGCATTAATTCCCCAAGTACGATGCATCCAAATCACACAAAATTACCATTAAATTCTAAATGGCCGACTTTCTGTTTTGCCTTTTTTGTCTAGGACCAGGACTTCCAGGATTTCCACGCGATGGTGAAGAGGCGTGTCATCCATAACATCCTAATCCTCCACATCAAAAGCTTTTAGCATTTCTTAACAGATCTCATCAATCCCCAAGAAGTTTGTTGTCATAGACTCAAGGAAAAAAACAGGAAGAAAGGAGATCTGACCCGAATAGGGTTGGCCCCAAAATTTTAGATTATTCAGGTATTCGTTCGTTGGGTATGTATTCGATTTTAAATATTGTGATTTGAGTATTAGTTTTTTCCACATTATGCATGCATGTTTTCCCATTAATCCCTACTGTCTCCATATAAACCTACCTGTTAAAATTTAATTAGCTGCCCTACACTGTGTCATCAACACAATTGATTGCAATTGGCTGTGTCTGTAAGAAGAGAACGGGGCTATTCATTCAACACACTTTTATTGGCTAATACAGGTATATGCTGTTGGACAGCTCTGATTGGTTCAATTGATGTATGTTTACATGTGTGCTCACTGAAGCTAGGAATGGAAGATTTACCTCTGCCAGTCCTGCAGTATTAATGTAATGTGTGGATTGTCTGGACACTTGCAAATGTAACGTAATTGTTTTTGATTATCGGTGGACTATGAATACTGTTATTGGTGGTCTGATGAATAATGAGTCTTCATAGGTGAGTGACTCAAAGTTAAAAGCGTTGATTACTCACAGTTATGTGCTGTTGATGGGCAACGGTCCTGCCGCCTTCTTTGACTTTTAACAGGTTATGAACATTAATTATGTTTTTAATGGTGTTTTTGTAGTATTCGAGTATTCGAATACTCGTTCGGAAATACCCTCAAGTATTCAAAACCTGTAAAATGGTATTCGGGCAGCCCTAGAACCGAACCATGGATTTGGTGAACCGTTACACCCCATACATGCATTATAAATAATTTCATGACCTCATAAAAGCCTCCAAAACTGAACCCAATGAAGCAACCACATAATCTCAACTCATAAATGTAAATTTTGAAGGAAGCATGCTTACCTTTTCCTTGGGCATGGACAGCTGGCAAGAGTACATTGCGTAAAGTAAATATAATCCTCCAACGCGGATCTGGAAGGTAAAGGGAGGCAACAAGTAGTTGTATGCCACTGCCAGAATCTGCCGGCTGAACACTCTCTGCTCGACCCCTGTCTGAGTACCGCTACACAAATACACATACAGGCATATCGATTAGCAGTGAGTATTTCATATTAGTATGCCTTAAAGCTGCATGTGGAGATGTGGGCATAGTTTTGAATGTGAGTGTCAGGAGAGGTGGTTCAAGGACTCCGGAATGTGTGCGTCTTGTGTGTTGCTCGATAAAAAAAAAAAAATACACACTCGGGTTCTTCAGTTGTACCCTGACGAGTATGTATATTGTATATAGCCTTGGTCTGCCGCTATGTTTAGCATCGTCACAGGCTTTCTCCTTCCTTTTCAGGTCAGCTTCCACCACTTATTTACTACGGAAACAGGTTATTAGTAATATCCCTCAACTGTTTCCAATCCCATGTCCAGTGAACCACCAGTCATTCAGACAGCACAAAACCATACCTCCACAGTACATAAAGTACTAAGTAATAATTGTAATGGTAAATAATACAAATTATTACTATGGTCTAGTATACAGTATACAACTAAAAAACATTGGGTTAAGTGTACCCATTAAGCCCACCAAAATCAGTTTTCAGGTATTTTTCCATACACTTAAAAATAGATCTGTTGCAAGTTCTCTCTCATTTAAAAAAGCGGTGAACATTTCAGAATAAAAAATAAAGATATTTTGTGAAGAAAGTGAAACGTAAATTGCTTTGTCTGCCAATGTTAGTGGACGTGTTGTGTTTCACTTTGCTATCAGATTTCTGCCTGTTTGTTACCTGTATGCCTTTCCTCATATACTTAAAATTAGAAAAATACCTTTAAGGGATTTTAAACCACCACCACACAAGCTGTAAATTCAACAAGTTGGATAAAAATGTGTTTAACATTTTCAAAGTCTGAAGTAGGTTAGGGTGCCGAAACACGGTTTCAAGTTGGAACCGAATCCAAAATGGCAAATACCGGGTACCCTTAAAATAAATAGAATTTTGGTTCTGCTAGTCGGTTCCAAACTGCGATTTAGTTATTAGAAAGAGCTTTAGCTGTAGCCAGAGCCATAGAAATAACAGAGTAACATGATCTTCCGTTTTTTTAACAGCAATGGCAGATCGTGGAGCCTCTAAATAGTTCACGGAAGTTCGCCGCGAATACTAAAAGCGCCGTACAGTAGCAGCAGAATCTATCATGGGATATGTGATGCACAATGGTAAGAGACGTTAAAATGATCATTATACTATATATTATAAGCACACGAGTCATATTAACGTGTATAATATCATATTAGTGGATTATAAGTAATAAATAAGTAGTTTAGGGAACGGTAATTTTCTAAATGAACAGATTAGGCTAGGATAATGTAACATGCTGGATAAAGTTAGCAGCACGTCGTTAACCACCACCAGCTCGTTAATTGTACATTAGGTTTTCTTAATGCCATTTTATATAAAGTAGTGAAAACGGTTCCTATTGTATTTTGTGCAGGGTGGGGAGAGTTAAATTGGCCGATTGTGTTAGTTTACTAAAAGATTGGGGTGTGTACCGGTATTGTAGAGTTGTGAGTGAAGTGATAAATACCGCATACATTTTGGAGTAGGCCGAGTATCCTAGAGTGCTGATATTTTAGACTTCTTACGCTTAAAGAAAAAGTAGGCTAACATGAATTTAGTGTTTTTTGTTTTGTGATTCTGTTGAATATTACCTGTCAATATTATCTTGCAACTCATTTACATTTTTTTAAATTAATAAAGAGCCTTTTATCTGGTGTGTTGGAGCTGCTGGAGCAGGAAGACATGTGGCACTCCAGCATCAGGATTGAGAAATGGTGATATTAATAATCTTGTATATTTGCTTGTATGTTACTGTAGGGGATACACTGCATGGTGGAGGAGGACCAGTGAAGGTGCATGTCAGGAGTGCTACAGGTGAGGACTAGAGATGGGACTTATCAAATATCTGGTGCCAATACAACGTAATTCAGTAATAGAACTGTTACTGAGCCATATGTTTTTATAAATTGTAAATATGTTATTGCATATTTATAATTTATAAAAACAAGTTTTTTTTAAATATGTACCCACCCACCCCTAATTGTATATTATTATATACAGAAGGCCCCACGATACGATATTATCACGATACTCATGCCACAATACGATGTTGAGATTTTAATAATATACGTATATTTAGCAATTTATTACTTTTTCCAACTTCAAATGATGTCCCTTAGGCGATCGCTCTGTAATCCAGGAGAGCGGGGTTCACATCCCGAGTGGGGACAGAAGCCTTCACATAGGCCTACTACAATTTTATTTTTCATTCATTTGACACCAAAGTATTTAACATACATTATTATGTATGATTAAGATCACAATGTTACAGTCAGATTTGAC
Organism: Typhlichthys subterraneus; assembly: GCA_027564835.1. Classification (NCBI taxonomy): domain Eukaryota; kingdom Metazoa; phylum Chordata; class Actinopteri; order Percopsiformes; family Amblyopsidae; genus Typhlichthys; species Typhlichthys subterraneus. The sequence continues at coordinate 11,253 of JAODUH010078183.1, forward strand.
TTTGTTTTTGGACCCAAACATGGGCACAGACAGGCTATATGGAACAAGAGGGGTATATTTATGGTAAAAGGAAGAAAGGTAGTCATGGAGAGGGGCGGGCAGGCATGCAGTATTTCTTGCTATTGCTGTGCTGTTTGGTTTAATACCTTGCTAATATACAATAAAAATAATAATGCTAATTTCATCCATCAATCCATATTCATCCGCTTATCCAGAGCCGGGTCGCGGGGGCAGCAGCTCCAGCAGGGGACCCCAAACTTCCATTTCCCGAGCCACGTTAGCAAGCTCTATTTAAACTTAAAGAATAATATCTTGTGACAGGATTGTCTGATCTTCACCAAACATGGTAAGTACATGTGGTGCCCTAGTCTGAAACCCCTCTCTCAATTTCGAAACCTTTGTCCACTAGGGGGCACAATAACAATAACATTCATATTTTGGGCTGTATTTTTGTGATGCTTTGACCAATTTACATAAAACTTCAGATAGCCCTTTAGACCAATATCCCTTTGACCCTCAATATGTTAAGTGGGCATGGCTTCCTATTAGTCATTCCTATAAAGCCATCAACTACTGCCAATCAGGAAGTGATACTGTATCTTTTACAGGCCTCATCCGATTGACATGAAACTTGACAGCCGACCTCTTCTCAGTGTGCTGACCTTCCCCAAGAAGTTTCATCAAAATTTCTCCTGTCGTTTCTTAACAGCGCCATCTATAATGTCAAAATCTGGTCACAAACTGCATTTCTGCTTATAACTTTTACAATTTTAACCAGATTGTTGATTACGTCATATCAGTAGATTCTGAGGTTCTCCTCAATCCATATATGACGTCACGATGCCTCAGGTTAGATTTTCCGCCATCTTGGTTTTTCTGAAAAACATACTTTTACAAACTCTTCCTAGACCATTAGTTCAATCTTCACCAAATTTGGTGTGGATCATCTACACGCCATGCTTATTAAATTATATTAAAATAATGCCGATACACACTGTCGTTTGGCTACAATCGGCCAATAAATGTACACTGTATGGCCTATTTAAATTTAGAATTATTTCTTAAGCCAGGAATGTTTGATCTTCACAAACCTTTGTAAATACATGTGGAAACCTGGTTTAAAGAGCTTCCCTTCATTTCGTCACAATAACAATTTCAATGACATTCACATTTTGTTCTGTGTTTTTGCAACGCTTTGACCAATTGACATGAATCTTTAGCCAGTCCTTCAGACTCATGACCCTTTGACCCTCAATGTTTGGTGGCCGTGGCTTTCCAGTAACCATATTTACCATTCCATCAATAATGCCAATCATGAAGTTTCATGTCATGCATCCGATTGATATGAAACTTGAAACACGATCTCTGTTCAATGTGTCAACCCTTCCAAAGAAGTTTCATTGTAACTGCATATTCCAATTTATGCTAAACTTGGTTGTAAAATTGCTAGGGTTGCCCTCAGTATGATGATAGTCCTTCTTGACCCCGCCAAATTTGCTGATTGCTGCGAAATCAGGTGGGTGAACTGCTATGGATGCCCTGGGTGTGCCAGATCTCATTCTGCTTATGCAGCCATGCCCAAAGCTAGGCCCGACCATGGCTCCTTGCAGCTATATTTAGGGCCCGAACACACACTGTGTGAGGACCCTATTGGATCCCTATTGATTATTAGGGCCAGAGCACACACTGTGTGAGGACCCTATTGGATCCCTAGTGATTATTATTATTATAGCCCGAGCACACACTGTTTGAGGACACTATTGGAACCCCAGTGATTATTATTAGGGCCGGGCACACACTGTGTGAGGACCCTATTGGATCCCTAGTGATTATTCTTTTTCTCCGGCTTAAATTTTTATTAGGGTGCTTAAACATGCACGAAAATTCACAAAACTTTGCGCACACGTGTCTTCCCCGGGAAATCTTAGATTTTAAGTGTCTCGCGAATATGGGTGGAAAAATGGCTCGCTAGCGCCCCCTACAGAGTAGCCCCCCCGAAAACTTTATCCTAAATGTACGAAGTTCTGTGAAATATGTACATGTCTAGACGTACAATAAAGGCTCTTGGCGCAATTCCCTACATCCAACAGGAAGTCGGCCGCATCGTACTTTAACGAACTCCTCCTAGAGAATTCATCCAATCGACTTCAAATTTGTTCTGGTCAATGTAAACACATTGTTGATTAAAAGTTATTCAAACGGTGAGTTTTCACTGGGCGTGTCCGTGGCATGGCAAATACACGATTCGCCATGAAAATGTATGTACAAGTGTACATGAGCAGAATTGTACCAAACTTCACAAGTTTCATAAACTTCCCGTCCTGAAGACATCCGTATGCCAAAATTCATATCGCCACCTACTGACAACAGGAAATGTCAATTTTTAGGCTGTGACGTACTGCTCCTGGCTGGTTGAATGAAATCACTTCAAAACTGTCTCAGACAAGCCATGAGACCCTGACGATGACATTTTGTGAATATTCTGAGTTTTCATTAAACGGCTTGAATGGGGCGTGGAGGCGAGGGTACATCCTTCGATAAGACACATCAAAATGTAACTTGTCTGTAAATGCTCTAATCTGCAACAAACTTCAATAGATTCATAGGAGTTCCGCCCTAAGCACATGTACATGTTAATAGTAAATTAAATGCATAGTGCCACGTACTGGCAACAGATATTCCCACGTTTTATGCTTTGATGCCATGCTCATAGTAGTTTGCCCACATTTCCTACATAATCGTCTCACACAACCCGCATAATGATTCGTATCCGAGTCCGTGCCACGCCCCGACCTGCATCAATGTGAGGGCCCGCCCAGTGCTACTTGCAAACCTAGTTGTATTTGCAATGTAAGATGTACTTGAATGTTTAGAAAGGCGTCCCTAATAAAATGTAGTATTGTTATTATTATTATATAACTTTACATAATAAGAAAAATAGCATAAATGTAAATTACCATTTGTTAATTAATACACAACCTAAATGTCCTACTTACCGAAGAAGTGGCTGGAAATAGCAGAAATGTTATGATATTTGAGGGGTCCCAAAACACCAATTTTTTTTAAGATTCTTTAGGTGAGGTCCTCTTAGACTGCATGCACACAGGCAAGGCTAACTCATTATTAGCAACTGTAATTGCTGTGCAATAAAATATGACATGAAATAACAAATTGCTGCATTTGTTAAAATAATGATTGAGAATCACAAAATGATTATCTCTCTCCTTTTTTAAAACTGACTTAAAGTTGAAAGTATACATAGGGGTACATGGGCTTAATGTGTACACTTACCCTACTTTTATTTTTTTAAATCCAAATTTTCATCACATTAACAATCTACTAACTAACGAACTAACTAACAACTAACAAACAAATTAAATTTCGGCATTCAGAATATAATTACAATTCTATATAGGCTAGAACATGCCACATTCTATGCGTAAGGTGCAGTAGGCTATCCCACCTCAAACCTAAAATACATAAAAATAAGGTACCACTGTATCATGCTATGGTAGTTAGTTTGGTTTGGGTCTAACACATTGTTTTAACTAGGATACGGAAATGTGTCCCTGTTCTCGTTAAAAAATTAAACCTAAAAATGTAGACTAGTATTTCAAAATAACTAACAGACTTTGAACTAGGACAATGACAAAATATAAATCCATGGGGGAAATTACAGGAATATTTGTGAAAACTTAATGTCCTTCCAGATGTTGCAGAAGATCTCAAACCTGACTGATTCAGTGAGCTGAAAGCGGCTCAGCAGCTCCTCGCAATCTGTTTTAACCTGCTGCTTACAATATTCCATATCGAGGGTTAAAACCACATTGCGCGTTAGGAACAATACAACAGTTAACTGTCTCGAAACTACTTTTAACTGTCTGACTAAACCATGCGTTTAATAATTAGGCGTACAACCATGGCTTAATGTACTACCATAAAACGACGCAAACGTCGACTAAAAAATACGTCATCAATATCCGACTTGTACTTGCTTCTTCTTACTAATTGTGTACGGTCCCTTAGTCACTGCGGTCAAGCCAGCCGCCGATTTTATTTGACTGGTCAAGTGAGCCGCAAATTTTTTTAGAGTGCGCCTATATTGTAAACATTACCGTACTTGCAAAGATCGTCCCTAAAGATTCACAGAAGCACGTGACGTCATAACCGAAGACCTTGATGAGAGGTCTGACCGATTTCATTTTCATTTTCAAGTTTGAGTTTAATCCATAAAAGCGCGCGGTGTCTTGAAAATGTATTTGCATTAGAATGGAGGCGCTGTTTAGCCTATTTCAATTGAATATGGTCCGCTGCAAAGCGCATCTGTCTTTGAAAATGAAATTGTTATTTGGGATTGCATTTAAGTTTTAATT